>JAJLTN010000676.1:3231-22446 GCA_030568215.1 Lipomyces kockii | reverse complement strand
AGATAATGCCAATCATAAACCCGGTCTCGTCGAAGTTATAAATATCTGCGTCAACGATCCCGTATTTGGCCCTCGTATTCCTAACAAGATCAAACCACTCCTCGATCTTCTTAGGATCTTTGCAGAGCGCTCTCTGGTAATCGTATCCGCGATTAAAGTGTGTTTTAAGCATCGGTTGCCGTTTGACGAAGTTCATTGCCCAACGCTTGCCCACGGATCCCGCGTCGCGCTCTGCGAGCAGCAGATTAGCCATATTTTTCACATCAGCGAGCCTGGGCGGAAACCCGCGCGAATCTAAGTCCAAGACATGCTCTAGAATAGCATTTTCTTCCAGGTCCGTAAATTTTCGAGAATTGGGAATAAGGTCGCGTCGCGACAGTCGCCCGTTCATTCGATCGCATAAGGTGGATTCGGGTACATTGTAGATCGTTGCAGCCTGTCGAATGCTTATCTGAGCGCGTTTTTGGGTAGCTTCGAGGGCTAATAAAAGTCTACGTTCTTTAGAAGCGCATTCCATGTTTTGTTGTGTAAAAATGTCGTGTCAAAGTTGATAGATATACGTTGAGTAGAAAATGCGCGGCTCGCTTTGTCTGCGCGGCTCGCTTATCACCCACGTTATCTGGTTAGTGGGTATCTCTGCATTCCCGAAATTATGTGTACCTTAATCTCATGCTCTGGTAGGTCACTGGTTCGCGACTCCTTCCTGACTAGTTCTCACTCTGGGCGATCGAGTGCTCCTTCACTCCGCCATCATCGTGGCTCCCTGCCGCCTGCTGCCTGAATCCACTGGAGCAGACATCAATGACGACCTGTCCGACTTCTGGAGGTGGATGCGTCATGACCTCACCTGACTTCCCCCTCTTCCGGCAGTGGTATCAATGTTGACATGGAGAGACTCCTCGTAATCGGTGAGAGGGAGGTGGGTATCTTGTGATCCAGTCGATTCTAATGACTTGCCGTGGATGCCAGGAATCTTGCTATATAGCGAAAATCCGGCATTATCAATATTATGCATCACCTTGAAATTTAGCCGGCGGATATTGCGGGCTTCTGCTTCCGAGATTACCGGATCTAAGTAGACTAAGCATGAATAGCGTGCAAACAAAAAAGTGTTTTATTACACACCTGCGGGCTGGCGGCGATTATGAAGTACGGACATTTGCAGAGCTTGGATTCTGGTTCCCTTGAGGAGCTAGGCAAAAGAAAGACAATACAACGTACGATACCATTCTCGCTGAGCATATCATAGTTTCCATCATTGCCCTGATGAAACGAGTAATGAGGTCTTCATCTTCCACTTCCTCCCATGCCTCATCATTTGCCAATGCATTGGGCAATAATAAGTCATCATTTTCTTCGGCAGTTTCTTTGTCAAACTTGGAACTATCATAACGTAGGCGATCATCCTCGTCGGTTGTTACTGACGAAGTCGAACCTTCGACCTCCGAACACTTTCCTTTGCCAACGTTTAAGATATTCAGACTATTTTGGCTGTGGTGATGCTGAGAAGCAGGGACACCAGTCTGACGCTGGGAACTCGGTTCGGTGATCTATGACCAATTCAGCTTATGACAACACTGAGACCTAACAAAGGCAGGAATCTCTGAAATGTAGATGGCTTATCGATATCTCCAAAAATTACCAGACGCATCAGTCGGTGAATTCTGTCTGCTCTTACAGAAACAGGGTAGCCCCTCCCATGCACGTACGTACGGTAACCGATCACGACGAGATGAGCAAGTCGACTGGCAGTAGTACTGAGATCCGATTTTAGGCATTTAATAGAGACTGTCAATAAATATCACAAGGCAAGTTGTAGTAACAATTTCTCTTACAAATGCCAATGGCAACGATGTGACTCCTAGATGTTGAGGAGACAATCGCGGCTGTTAGCAACGGCAATACCTTGCACGGACTGTATTAACCCTAATCCGCAGAAAGCCGGCTGCGCAATGATCACGGTTATATCTATAAATTGAAACATAATTTATTATGTTGCTCAGAGCTACTAAAATAAACCATAGAAATACAAATGACAACGCAGCGAAAGCCTTATGTCGGTCACACTGAGATTGTTCTCAGGACCATTTTGCAGATAGACCATAGCAAAACAAGCGACAGCGCATCAAAGCGCGAAGTCGGCGTCACTGAGATTATTTCTTCGGATCATTCTGTCTATCAATCCTCTAGCCCGACGCCGTTTTGTTGCATTCTCTAGTAGACGCTGACATTCCGCATCTTCGATTGCTCGGATCTCTAAGGTCATGGAGAACCTAATACAAGCTGTTAGCTCGCCACACGTCATGTCGGAATAGGAGGATGAATCGGTGCCTTGGCAGATTTCGTTTTTCGTCGCGAAGCACGCTTATATTTCTGAGCTTTATTCGACACCAGTTCAATTTCATGACGGTCCTACTGCAACTTAGCTAGGCATATTTAATTTGAGTAACTTACTTCCTCGATATCCGAGCGGGTCGAATCGCATTCGGTTGATGCTGCTTCATAATACACAGACCGGAATCTGTTGTCGACTTCGAGAACAGAAAGTTCTTCGCTGTCGATATTTGAGGAAATGTCCCCACAGATGCTTGGGTCGTCATCATGACAACCCTGGGTATAGTCACCATCTGCAAATTCCGACAGGCAATTCCTTATGCTTAAATCTCTCGCTGGATTTCTCCCCTTGCGTCCAAACGCCTTAGAGAAAAATAGCCTTGACACCCAATTACCGGACGCCACTTGCAGTAGTGGAAACTCGGTTTCGAGATATTCGCACATTCTAAGTTTGATAGCACCTGGTACGTCGTTCCATGACGTGAACCCACCAAAAAAAGAGTTCGGGCAATGCCTGTGATACTCAAGACCTATCTTAGGTCGGTCGGTGATCAGATGATCAATCTGTACACCGATGACTTTAACATATATCATTTCTGCGTACCGTTCAATGTAATCCTAGGTTCAGTCAGATGTTGCCATTGTTACAGCCAACAAGCACACAAACGTTGATAGTCTTTATAGACGAATAAACCACCGATCTGTCTCCGCCGTCGACAGTTTTGGGAAGAGTACAAATCAAGGTGGTTATGGCTAGCACAAACGAAATGTTGCCCTGCTTTGGTCGCGTCTTCGTGTACCTCCTGTTGTCTGCAATTTAGATAGCATATTGTAAGCATATAACGTAAGCTGTAAATAACAGAAATACTTACGGGAGGGTGAGTAATATATTGGAAGTCTCATTGGAGATTGCAGAGATCTAAGTACGAAGCGGGATGGCGAGGAAGGCGCCGGCGTTGTGACATGCAGTTTGTTGTGGCTCTAAAACGCGTGAGAGACGCGTTGCAGCCCTAAGAGAGTAACCCTACCTGGAACACGCAGGGAAGTGCCGGAAGTCAAACCCTCTGACATCCCACCGTCGTCCCAACTATGGTGCATTAAGACAAGCCCCGACAAAGGTACCATTATTCCACAATAACTCATATCCACGCCACCACATTAAACTTGTATAGCTGCAAATATATCTCAAACTGTTAGTAAATATATCTTCCATAATCTGTGGCTGTGATATTGCTGTAAATCAAAAATTACAAGGGTAGTAGGGCTGTTACGAATATTCGCCCGAATAATTATTCGCAAAATTTTGGGTTGCGAATAACGCCTGCGAATAAATTATTCGCTAGAACTTTGCGAATATTCGCAATATTCGCAATTCGCAAATTATTGAGTAGTTAATTTTATATCGGATGTCCCGTTCAGTTGCGCGTTGACGGGAAACAAATTTGTACCACAAAAACACTGGGAGGTTAGTCTGCTATCTATAAAATGAGATTATAACTGTATACAATGATTTTACTAGCACTTATGTGTGCCAACTTTGTATACGATAGTTCGGGCAGTTAATTACTGCTTATATACATCATCTAGTAGCATTAGAACCCTCATCGTATTTTCGCCGCGAAGAGGTATGGTGCATCCACTCTAGTCGCGACACCCCTAACCCACCAGTAACCCAGCGGCCAATTTCTACAGTCAACCCTTACCCTCAATATCGAGGCGTATTTCGTGTACCGCAGGCGTATATTTGAGCAGTAGTTAACAAAAGCTGGGAATTAGGCAGAATATGCGTTATAAGATTACATACGATTACAGTCGGCTCTGACTTGACGCTTAGCTCTTCCCCAGACGCGTTCGATGAAATTGCATTCACAACGAAATTTTGGTACACCTCCTAGCACTTCCTAATACGGTATAGTTTGAACTTAACCCTACCGTAATCTTATTTTCGTCGTGTACCTCACGGCCAATTATTGGGGCTCCGCCATACTAAAGCGCCAAAGTATCCAACCAAGTAGTACCTCCCATATGTCTCGCAAATTTTAGTTTAAAGCAAAAATATTCCCTATTAATATAACTATAAGTAATATTAACTGGATGATTGATTTTATTTTGTACTTGAATAATTTCTGGTGGTCGACGAAATTAGGTTTGTTTGGCGTTGTGGTACAATGGCCGCGACTAGACTGGATGCACCAACGAGAAGTCGCACCGAAGGCTTCCTCAGTATCTTGACTTGGAATAATCGTGCACAAATTAACGATAGTGATTTTTTTATTTACTGCAACTTGTTTTATTGTGGGTTTTCTGACAATGCGATAAGTTCATTTCCTGTTTACCTATTTAGTCCTAAGTCAGACGCGGTATTTAGACTAATTATTTGCTTCGTGCCCTAAGAGTGTGATACGGTTCATGCTCATACATACGCTAGCGGTGGTACCAAAAGTACGCAGTAAATAAATGGGAGGGGGTCGCTTGGGAATACCTTATGCCGCTGGGTTTATGGTTGTCGCAACTAGTCTTAATGCCCCTACTGTAAACATATAAGCTGTTGTTCAAGGTAATCCCGGTTATCGCCTCCTCGTCATGAAAATCGTCGACACGGGTTGTGTGAATTGATGATGACATTTAAGAATTTAATCGTGCGTGTCAATTCTCCTGCCATTTCTATTCTTGACTGGGATCGGATTGGATCGGCGTCGCACCCCTTTCGAATGTGATCCGACATGATCTTCTGTATGGTGCATCCAGGTTAGTCCCGAAAATATGGTTAACCCTAACCCTTCCGGCCATATTTTTCGATTTTTCCGAAATGCGCGAACCTTAATCTTACTAGGCACGAGCTTACCGCAGAGTCATATGCATGTACATCATTTTCTCAATATGAAGCAAATCTTACCAAAAACACAAGAAACAATGAAATCTTTGAACACGGTAATATTATCTCATACTGTATAGACATCCCACTCGTTTCCTATCGTACATATAGCATACAAGTTTCGCTAATTGGCATCGACTTCTAATCTCAGGTAGTTTGCGTTGTGACTTGTATTTCTTAGTAAGAAACCCTTGACGCGAACGCGCTCCAAGACGTTTCCTCTTTAGGTAGTATCTATGTCTAAAAAGGCATTTACGCTTATCCTAATTGGAAAGGTAGGGTAATTACTAGCGGCCATAATTTAATTTTCCCATAGTTAAGGTCCAATGTACCCAAGATGTTTATTACAGCACAAATTTGTCAATTTGCAAAATAACAGCAAATAAAAAGCAAAACTACTAGTATGACTTCTAATTAACATATTTCAGATTATTGAACGCAAATATGGTGACGTTATTATGTCTTTAAATGTTGCAGGGTACAGTCGCGGGACTAACCTGGATGCACCATACCATTGTTGCAGATTGTAATAAGCCTTTTCCAAGTCGGCGTCTACGCATGAGCCTCAGCTGTGCGGCTCCTCTCTGCGATGGTCTGCATTTTCTACTCGACACCGAAGCGAAGCTTTATGTCAGGCACGGGTCTAGGCCGCTACGAATGCGATGGCGTGGGCACGTAGCTGTTCTAAACTATTTTTTCGTGCCTTAATAATTTCTACGGAGTTATCGCTTGCCCGGTTTTCGACCACGGCGATATCGGACTTAAGGCGACTCGAACAAAGGACGGAGAAGGTCGCTGGCGGTTAGATGACCAGCAATTAGAGACATTTGGTTTTTTGTATCTTATGTGGCGCCCCCTTCCTAACTGGGACCCCAAACCCTAGAATAGAGGTTACAAAATTTTCAGGATTTGACGTAGTTTAGCACGCTGTAAATTTCATAAAAAAATTGAACGCGTTGGTCTCGCGCTTGCATGTGGCTAGGCTTGAATGGGATTCCTGCATCGCGCTAGGCCCAAGCTGGAAGGTTGCTAGTTTCTAAAATACAACCAAAATTTCTTAAATATTTTCGTATCAATAGGAAATTTTTGAAATTTTTTAACGTATCATCTTCAGGGTTGGGAAGTATGCGTGGCCGTGAATACCCAAATAGGGTTTAGTGCACAAAAGATACGAAAAAATTAGTTGCTAAATGTCTCTATTATTTCAACGACATGGCTTCATAGAAAGAACAAATAAGAGCAGTAAATGCCTCCTGCGACAATCACAACGCGGAATCGTCATCAGCTCGCAGTGTGCTATTACACTGACTGACACTGACTGAGCCATCCAGCTGGCGTTAATTGACGTGAGTAGGCGGCTGTTTGGTACAGTATCCAGGACCCCATCCGTTTGTCGTTTTATCTTGGTATTCCACGGAGAGTTCGATTGTGGCGTAATTCGCGCGGAATTTTATCGACGAACGCTGTCCTACTGCCGCCAAGGTCCTCGTTGGCTCCCATTTGCGAGTGACCTGTAACCACCAAGGTAGACCACTCATTACAAAAGACCGGGGCTCGTTGCCTCTTCCGCCCCTGATAAATAACGACATCACATGGGTGTCAAGCCAGTATTTCAACAGATACATTCGAACACGACGATACTCCCACGGATATAGGATAGCCATGTCGAGCACATTCGATCCCACCAATGTTGACCTTGACACCGCAGACCCAGCCCAAGTTGTCTGCTATATCAATGCATCGCCGAACGACTACAACGGTCACTTGGGTGCACGAATTTCTGCGGTTTTCGTCATACTGGTGGTGTCCACGATCACTACTTTTTTCCCTGTCGCTGCCGTCCGCGTGCCGATGTTAAAAATGCCGCTGCATGTATATTTGTTCGCTCGCTATTTTGGCGCCGGGGTCATTCTCGCTACAGCTTTTATTCATCTTCTGGACCCAGCGTATTCGGAAATAGGTCCGCAGACTTGTGTTGGCATGACAGGAGGATGGGCAAGCTACTCATGGCCGCCCGCGATTGTTTTGGTCTCCGTTATTTTTATCTTTCTCTTGGACTTTTCGGCCGAGAGATATGTCGAGCTCAAATACGGTTTTTCGCACACTGATGTGAATGTTGAAGATCTTATTGTCGAGCGCGGCCATGTCAGTGCTGGTAATGGAGGATCTCCCACGCAGCCACATCAACACCTTCACACCGGTGACCAGAATCTTAGTGATGACGGAGTTCTTTCTACTTCTGCCTCGGCCCAAGATCAATTGCAATCTGACAAAAAGGAGACGACAGTTACTGACATCGAAGCTCTTAAAGAGAGTGTCAATGCCCATCTCTTCAGAGAGCAAATCGCGGCGTTTCTTATCCTTGAATTTGGCGTCATTGTTCACTCCGTAATCATTGGCCTGAACCTCGGTGTCGTCGGAAGCGAGTTTTCAACTTTGTATCCGGTTCTTGTATTCCACCAGTCCTTTGAAGGTCTAGGTATTGGTGCCAGAATGAGTGCGATCCCCTTTCCAGCAAAATATTGGTACCTTCCCTGGGTATTGTGCAGTGCCTATGGGCTAACGACACCGATCTCCATTGCGATCGGCCTTGGTGTCCGGACGACCTATTCCAGCGGCTCCTTCACAGCTAACATAGTCTCCGGCGTCCTCGATTCAACCTCAGCCGGTATTCTGATCTACACCGCTCTCGTAGAGCTGCTGGCCAGAGACTTCCTCTTCAACCCGGAAAGGACGAAAAGCAGCCGTCAGTTGACTTTTATGCTTGTTTCTCTACTGGCTGGCGCTGGCATAATGGCTCTGCTTGGTAAATGGGCTTAAGTGATGTTTGGGTGTGACTTTAATTTGGCGTAGGCGATGGCCTATGGAAACCGTTACATTATGTTTAATGATTTGTATACGGCACAGGGGAAACTTTTTCACTTCTGCTATAATATATTATTGGTGTGGCGGTCTAGAAATCGAATGATCTAATACGTTGAAAGCATACCTATAGATATAGTACAAACAAGATTTGAAATTTATAAAATTCAGCAATCACTTAGAGGCCCTCAGCATTAACGTATATTGCCTGTATCTTGAAAATAGCAAGCCCGTTTGCGGCACATAACGCTCAGGGGACTGAGTTGTGGGCCTGACGTTTCGGGCGCTAAGTGAGCCGCATGTTAAAAAGCCCCTGGTCTTCGCAATTGTGCAGAAGATACGCCCGGTCGCATTCAGGCAATTATAGTGCATGCATTCAGCGCTACAGACCTGACTTCGGTAACAGTTGCATCAGCATTCGTAGCATCTCAGGATTGTGTGTTGAAATAGCTGTACGCAAAACTAGGTGTGGATACGATTACGGTACCGTCAACTTTTGAGATTATCGTAGAGTTACTCGCAAAAATGAAGCTCTAATCGTAAAGTAATCGTATAGTTCTAGTATAAAATCGTAAAGTAATCGTATAGTAATCGTATTCCTTATTAGGAAGGTAGGGTTATTACCCTTGTGCAGGAAACCTCTGTCCTCTGAAATATCATCAAGATTGGGTGCATCAGTGGTTAGGGTTTTGACTACCCAAATGCGCATGTAACTATACGATTTTTTGCGAGCAACCAACTTCATTGCTCGTATAGTTAAACGTAGCCTTTTGCGACCAATCGTATAGTAATCGTATTAGACTATACGATTACGAGTTACGATTAATCGCAAATCGTATCCACCCCTACGCAAAACTTCGATGACATTGGTGCCTAGCGGGATCAATTGCGCGCCCCGCCTATGGCCGAGACACGGTCAACAAAACTGCCTTGGCTAAAGTATCCACGACACCTATTCACACCCTAAAACCACGTTACTTTCACATCATTTTCACCTCTAAGAATCATCCTCAATATCCGACAACTTAAGGTCCTCGTTAATAGCAACAGGTTAGCAACAATTATGACAATTCCCCCCAAGCTACATGCTGTGCCGCGCAGAGCGCTTTCATACCTGTTTGTCAGTGACTGGTGAACTCAGGTTGACAAACTAATGGCAGTCTATGGATGTCTACGATGATGAGATTCTCGAGAGCATGGCTGACAACGACTTAACGAGTCGATCCCGCTAGCCATCTACGCTGATGAGGGTAGTCTTCTTTTTGATGCTTATCCTTCGACTCTCACTTCTCTGTATCCCCAGTCCGTCCAGATTTTCAGGCCTGGCAGATATTCTTGGATAATGCCAATCCACTAGTAGATCTTTTGATGCGTTCTTGCAAAAGCCTCCTCGCGAACGGTCCAGCTCTTCAGCGTCCGATTCCGGATCGTTATGTATAGCGGTTTCTTCTTGGTAAATATGTCGGTGATGCTCAAATGACTTCCAGAACCTGTGGCCTCGCGCTATCCGCGTTGCTGCCCGTACATTGAAATCGTAGCTTGCTATGTATATAAACGAATGCATCAGACTGGAACTGAAATTCATATGCCAATGGCCTTTCTGAACGGCCTGTGTTGCATGGCGCCAATCTGATAATCGTGAGACGTATAGCAGAGAGCTTGTCTCCGCTCTGTGGCATGTTTGAGTCTCGGTCCGGATACTGACGAGGATGGAGGCACATAAGCCTCATACTGTCTATCACTGATTGTGCTGTCCGATTAGATCCCACGTAAACAATATAATCTGCATCCTGAGGCCTGCGACGTCCTGTAAGCTCAGTCTTCATTATCATTTCTGGTCCTCAATCATCATTTCTCATATGAGCCCACCGCAGAATAACAGGACCACGATCATTACACGACCGAGATATCCGCCAATCCGCTTACAGCCCTGAAGCGATTAAGCCGAAGCTGCTGAAGGGCGCAGGTCGAACAATTTCGACAGATAGGACTGTTCTTAAGGAGCCATTGGTGTTAATATTGGTGATAGTGCTATTAGCGTGAAAGCTTTCTTTCGCATATCCGAATCCTGTCAGTATTACTTTTTGCTTCCATCGTTTTCTGGATGGAATCAATCCGTACTTTGCGAATCATAAAATTAGGGTTGAATATGGTCGTCTACAAATTATAGCAAGTTTTGAACCCTAACACCATCATGTACACTGCGCTCCCAATTACGCCTTCATCAACTTCCTTGGCTCCTGGCTTGTGGCCTACTCCAGTAAGGTTTTGTGAAAGAACGCATTCGTCAGATGCATCGCTTCCTGTGCCCGTTTTTTTTGTTCCTCCACACGCCAATCTCCTCGCGCAGCGGCAAACCCATGGAACATGTCATCGAATCTGACATATTCCACGTTGTTCAACTTGGACACCAACCCTTCAAGCGATTCCGGCTTCTCGTCTTTGGTCGCGATGATCAATACTGGTACCTCCTCAATACCGTCGGCATCTAACTCCACCAGCCGGGACGGATGAATAAGCGACACCGCGCCTACAAGGCTATGCTTCGCGCACACGATCGAGATCTTAGCACCCCAGCAGAACCCGTAGAGGCCGTAGACCGTGATCGACGGGAACTCGTCCTTCGCCCAGGCCAGCACGGTCTCTAGGTACGGCAGGTGCGCTTCGACACCATTCTTCGCGCGCCATTCCGCCAATTTGTCGGGATCGCTCAGCGGATATTTATCTGTTCCAACCGGCTGGCCGTTGAAGAAGTCGGGCATCAAGACGAGCGGCGCATCCCGGGTCGACTTAGCAAGGTAGTCTGCGCTTTGGAATGTGTTGTTGTGGAGACCATAACGGTCATATATACAAATGACTGCATAGGATGCAGACGTGCTGCCAACGATATACACTTTCCGGCCGTCGACAAGTTTGTATTCGCCCTTGGGGATGTAGTATGCTGCGTTGATGGTTAGCGTAACTGATTGCACTTCACTAAATTCAAAGGTATCACTCACGAGTGAATTCAGGGACAGGGATCACGTCACACGGCTCAGTCATTGTTTCTAGGGAGTATTGCTTCCACTGGCTGTTGAAGAGGTGGCCATCGGCTAAATATTGTCGTCGGGGTATCACTTAATGGTTAACTGATAAGAGCTATACGATACTAAGCGGACCACGCTATACCTAAAATAGATGGAATGTTCCCATTGCGGCTTAGATACTAATCGCAGGATATTTTCCTCTCAGTGCTCTGGCATCCTCGGTTTCCTCCTGCTCCGCGAACTTCCATGGGAAAGAATGTGTTTCTCTTGTTTCATTAACGCGATGTCCCATGATTACAAGACAACAACATGACCAGCTCAAGCGTCACATTTCAAGCACAAGACAACAGTGGAATAGCAACTATGGGCTGCAAAATGACACGATCAATCGGTCGATCAAGCCATCTGCACTGCCGAAGTACCACAAATGGGCCAATGTATTTGTAGTCATGACCATGTGCTGGGCACTACGAAGTTGAAAATTTTGCAGAGCGAAGGGCTCGCCTTGTTGTCGCAGAGGGTTAGATTGTGATGTGCCCGAATGCTCAATATGGCCAGCAGCTTATCCTGGCCTATATTTGGGCCCCGAGTTTTCCTCGTCTCATGATAGCAGCGTCAATCACTGATTCGTAGCGCACTGCCCGCGATCGGACGAAAAGCATTGCGCTGACTCCTGCGGAAATCCGACAGTATAAGGTTTTGTTGTGTCGGCAGTCGCTGTAGTTAAGGGTTAATAACTGACGGTAAATCTTTGGTGCGGATGACGCGATCACAGGTTGAGCACGGTCGCGGAGGTTAGTGTGGGTCGGTCCGATGACCGCGGCGTGTAAGTTGCAGGTTCAATTTCATTTAACTTATTACATTATCTAATTTATTTTTACATATTTCTGTTGTTACCACTTCTTCGAATAATATTCGAAGAGAATAAGTATTAAGGTTTTAATTTAATAATCTGGTATTAGTTAATAGTTAATAATTAATAGTTATTTACCCACTATTCAAAACTCAGTAAGACAGAGCTTTCTACCTGGAGAACCCATACAACTTCATGAACAGTTCGGCCTCCAATCTTTTCGCTGCTTCCGGCCCACTAAGAATCTCCCCCATCATATCAGTTCCGGGCGGGAAGTCCAACTCGAAGCCTGGCCCTCCGGCACCTCTCATGTTCACCAAAACTGCTTGACGAAAATGCCATCGAAGGAGCTCATCTCTTACGCTTCGTTCATCGTTTGATGCTCGACAAATTGGATCAAGTATCCTTCCATCCACGCCGAGAGGATTATTGTCGAAGCAAACTATCTTGTAGTTATTGTCAGGATCGATGGAGATCAAAAACATATCAAATTGCTGATGAGCACCAGATTGCATAAGCAATCCATTCTGACAAGAGTTAATCCCCGAGTCGCCATGTCCCTCTCTGTTTGTAATCCACCGAGAAACGCTTGAATCAACGAATGGATTTCCGTAGGAGAGTATGGGCAGCCTCGAATCCGACCCAACAGCCCCTGTACGCTGTGGTGTTGAACTACTAAGGTTATAACACATTTTCCATCCCTATCGCGCACTTGATTCCGAAACTCCTCAGTGCTAGCTGACTCGTTGTTCGCGTATACACGAATGTTATGCACGGCTCATCAGTTGTAGATAACGTTCCTGTCTCAAGTCAGCAGCTTACAAATGCAGAGTGATAAAGGAAATAATAAACCTTCCGTAGAGTCGAATCGGATATCGTAGTGGCCCGGCTTAAGAGGCACGTCGGATGGAGTAAGTATTACGCCTGTTTCTCGCAGTGATACTCTATACGGACCAGACGCAACAATGAGGATCTCCAGCATAAAGAGGAATACTTTCTCCGTAACAGACGGATTCAATACCAGCCCACCGAGTGCATCGTCTGGATATTAAGCGTGTAAAAGTGGACAGTCCGGCCTCAGCCATTATGCCTCCCTCGCTACGAGTCTTAATGAGAATCCAACGGAGATTGCCATTAACTTGTTTTGGCCACTTTGCAAAAGTGCAGAATATTTCGAAATAAGCCAACCATGGTCGTCATTCGAAATCGGCTGTACCGATCCTCGGTTTCTTGTCAATCGTGTCACGCCAAGCGGCGCATAAGATAATGTATCCCTAACCCTCATTCGGAAGGAATCTTAACATGAAAACTATTTCACATTATGAATTCTTGCAAAGGGTTAAGGTTTCGTGATGTAGTTTTGAAAATGGTTTGAACGTTGTCACGCACCTCTCATATTTACCAAAACTTCTTGACGAAAATGCCATCGAAGGAGCACATCTCTTAAGCTTCGAAAATTCATCGTTTGGTGCTCGACAAATTTGATCAAGCATCCTCCCATCCACACCGAGAGGATCATTGTCGAAGGACTACTATCTTATAGTTATCGTCATGATTGATGGAGATCAAAAACATATCATAACTGACGAGCACTGGATTGCATAAGCAATCGATTCTGACAACTAGAGTTAATCACCGCCGAGTCTCTCTCTCACTGTTTGTTTGTAATATGCCGGGAATGCCTTAACTCCACAAGTGGTTGTTCGCAGGAATATGGAAAGATGCGGGAAACCTCGAATATGGTCCAAAGTTCCTGTACGCGTTGACGTTGACCATACCAATTATTACACACGTAGCTTTGTCCCTAATATCGCGCACTTGATTCCGAAACATTTCAGATCTAGCAGACCATCTGCTCGAGTGTACATGTGTAATGAAGGGCTCACCCGTAATAGATATTGTCCCTGTCTCAAGTCAGCACTTCAAATACTGGACGATAAAAGGAAATATGACCTATGGAAGCGTCGGATCGAATATCGTATAGTGGCCCCGCTTAAGAGACACGGCGGATAGGGTAAGTATTACGGTGTGTGAAGTAGTGTGATATTACCATATATGAGTTAGATTTTATCAACTAATACGTAGATGATATGATTTCAAATATACTCATACCATATGAAGCTGGGTTCAGAGGGTTGTGAAGTCATTTTGGTGATTCAGGGTGTTTGATATGAGACGTTGTTGATATTGACGTACTACGTTGTATGTATAAATTGTTGAATTATGCATATTTTGTATATCGGCATGGTATTAGAATCGGTAGACTAGGCTAAACCGTATGCGATCCATCATAATTTCGCAGTGAAAAATGCTGCCGTCAAAGACAAAGACACAGACAAGACCCTGCTGCCTTTGTGCAAACGTGCCAAAAAGCCATTCAACACCAAAGGTCTTCCACTAACGAACGGAAGTGCGGGTGGCAATGGCCTCACTCGTCAAAAACATGTGCGAAGCATGCTTTGTGACTGCCCGTGGCTGGTTCGCTTCAAGAAGCAGCACAAACGATACCTGAATCGTTACGCAGCAGCTAGCTGACCAACATGAAGGACAGCAGCTTGAAGGTATTCATCCTGAAGCTTATCCGGAGAACCGACCCTTGACCGCTGCGGCCAGGGAAACTATAGTCGACTTTGTCCGGCACTCGATTGCATCATTGATGCACTTGGAGAAGCCTACTGGTCAACCATCTTCTAATAATA
The DNA here is from genome assembly GCA_030568215.1 of Lipomyces kockii. Classification (NCBI taxonomy): domain Eukaryota; kingdom Fungi; phylum Ascomycota; class Lipomycetes; order Lipomycetales; family Lipomycetaceae; genus Lipomyces; species Lipomyces kockii. The sequence continues at coordinate 7,797 of JAJLTN010000676.1, read as the reverse complement.
CAGAACCCTGAGCACAGAGTTCTATATAATAATTTAATATAAAAGTATAGTTATAGAAAATAGATAACACTAGCAATTAATATACATAATAGTCTGGGTGACTTTAAGTCCACCCCTGCGTCTTCAGGCAAGCCGCCTCTTGAGCCTTTGGATCTGTGGCCTGACAAGCTTTGATCTGTGGAAGTCAATAAACTGAACGCGGCCGAGCACTGAATTCCACAAAGTATTGGCCGAATGTAGATCTCCATGCTCCACTTCCAGCTCACGGACTTCCCTTATCGACCGTCTAAGCTCCTCATACAACTCGTCTTCATCCTTGACTAGATCAGCCTGTTCACCTCCCCACGTACAGCTTTATGTAAATTCCATCAAGTCCGTATATTCTCTGTTTGGTCAATCTTGTGTCAAGGTCCGAATCGCAATTAGCGGTATAACTATATCGCTCAATTGCACATGCGCATTTAGGAACCTGGTCTTCTTGATTAAGGCATGGCTTTAGAGCACCGCCTGGGTGAGTAAATATACACTTGACGGGCGGCTGTCCATGACCAGGGCACAATGGCCGCGCACCGTAAGTGCACCACTTGTGCGATTCATTTTCAGGCTTGGCTGCAAATCTGCCATGGTACAAAACATTGATGCAGTATGCTACTTGCCCGTCTTTTTGTCTCTTTCCTGGACCGCAGGAGTGAGAGAACGGCGTGTCGATCGCTCGGGACCCGTTCTCGGTCAGGTACGCCCAGTGTAGTGCACTGGGATTTGCGAGAAACGCAAGAAGTCTAACTACATAGATCTTCTTATAGAGCACACAACGGCAGTTAGCCCTGCCATAGATATGAATTTGGCCCTCTTGCGACATCCAGCATCCATTGAGTTTAACATTTGATTGCATATCATTCGAAACCCAGCAGCTGATTCTCTCACTTTAGAGCGTGGCGAGTAGAGGGGTAATCGGATGAGCCCCTTCGCGGGTTCCCCAAATATGTCATGGGTGGGGTTAGTGGCATGCGAGTCGATGAAAAGCTGGAAGATCTTTCGCTGCAGCAAGACGGAGGGTGACGTTGAAGAGCCTTCGCTGCAGCTCGGGCGACGGAGGGTGACGCTGGAAGAGCCTTCGCTGCAGCTCGGACGATGGAGGGTGACGCTGGAAGAGCCTCCAGTCCTGCAGTCGTTCGACATGCAGTAGACAATGATCCTTTCGGACAAATGACTCGGTATATCCAGTCCAAGAGCGAATATACATCTCATTAGGATCGTCTAAAATAACATTAGCAGTATACTAATTCCCAATAACGATCGAGACTCACGGTTCGGTTTGTGCCGTCGCAAACGACTCCCAAGAGAATATGATTTGTCACATCCAGCAAAATCGCACACATCTATCCTTTCTTTCATGGCGAAATGCAATATCGATATGTGGGCTGATAATTGGATGACGTGGTCTTTACGAGTTGTCGAAGTCGCTTCTCGTCGCAGTCTGAACTCATGTAACTCGGTAGCCTATTTTGACATATGTACGTATTTGGGTTGTCGAAATCTGGTGTCCGTTCGCAAATCCTGCCCCGCAAGCATGGAGGGTAGCGCATTTTGTCCCACAAATATTGCCTGGGGACGTCGTTTGATGTGGAAGGTCTGCCAGTCTCTAGGCCTTCCCCTCAACTTATATCGCTTTACGCTAAGGTCAGCGAATTTGCGGAGCATGTGGCCGCCTGAACAACGCTGGGAGTAGCAAATGTGTGCGTTTTAGATAATCGGCCGATCTCAGCTATTCAGCGATTTATACCAAATTTTCATTTTGACAACTTTGAATGCATACGATTAATTTCGGCACATGCGTTACTCCGTGTCTATCCGCATTACTTGCGATCGATCGCAACCAAGCACCCCAAGCATGGAATTCAGCTACTTTGCTTCCTTAATCTGTTAGAATTAGAAAGTAGGATACAACAAAAAGAAATGCACATTTATTTTATACTCTACTGGAACTTGATAGCATATAAACCGTCAATTAAGAAACATCTTTAGTCTTTGAATCTTAGGCGTCAGCCCCGCCTGCTTATATTTGCGTTTCACAATCATATTTTCACAGAAACTCTCCAGGATACTAAACGCCCTCAAATCGCAAGGACAGGCTCGTCGATAAGGCGGCCGCGGTTCGCACGGCCATTGCTCCAGTAGATACATCATCCGGATTAAAGAAGTTACACCAGAGCTCTGGTTGTGAGGAAAATTTCATTGCGAGGAATGCCACTCTTATTTATGGCGTTTCCGATGTGCTGCTCAGTGTCATAGCTGTTGATAATGTGGCGTTAGTCTCAAGGACCCAATCTTTCGTCTTGCTTTGAACTAAAATAAACTGTGGACGTACACTCTAGCCGTATCGACATGGCGGAATCCAGCTTTGAGCGCATTCAGCACTGTAGCTTCCTGCTCATCTTTGTCCCTGGAAGGTTCCAAATCAAATAGCGGGAAGTTTGGCGCCTGTCTTGAGGGTGTATGTCTTGCCGGCGTAATTGGCAAGAGCACTGGTATGTGACCACGAAGTTAGACTTCCTAGCCATTCTGCGGGGAGAAAGGCCAGTTTTCAAAAGTTTCTGTGAAATCATTTAGGACTGGACACGATACGATATCGCCGAGTTCTGCCCATATCGCATATTGTATCGCCGGCCAGAAAAGTCCGGCGATATTATCGCCCAATTTATCGCCAATTTGGCGATATCGTATCGCCTATATCGTCCAAAGTGCGATACGATACGATACCATAACGCCAACTTGGCGATACAGGGGAGGGTAATGTGGTGACCAATCAAACACTAGAAGTATAAGTAGAGGTCGTAAACCCTTTGGATATCATCAATTGACACGACTTTATTGAAGTAGGACATCCAGTTTTAATCGAATTTGGCTATCAAAACAGTACACGAAAGGTTGGCAACATTTCCGTCTTCTTCTTTTCTACTTTCTTTTTTTTTGTTTGTCTTCAATACGTACATATGGGGATCTTTCCCTCCGACCCTCCATTTATACTCTTTCCTCTTCTTTTACTTTGTTGTAGGCAACAGAAACAGAAATAAAGAGGGCCATGACTTGCCTGATGCAGTTTTCGGTAGAGTCTCCAACATTATGTAACTTAAGCCAATCAAGGTTCTTTGTTTTCAAGCTGCAAAGTGGCAAAGTGTGTTTAAGAAGAGCCAAGGTCTTAAGTAGCCGAACCCCGTACAGGAAGAGAGTCACGTGCGCTTTGAGGCGATACGATACGATATTCACCCATTATATCGTATATCGTATCGCCTTAAGCGATATCATAGGCGATATTATCGCCCAAAATATCGTCAGGAATTTTCCTCTGGCGATATCGCATCGACGGCGATACGATATGGCGATATCGTCTTGTAGGCGATATCGTGTCCAGCCCTACTCCCACATACAGGCACGTGAAGTGTGCACTAATTTATAGCCCAACTGTGAGGCAATGAAAAGATGCCTGATTGTTTTAGGATTTTCTATGTTACAATACGCTCTAATATTTGTCGTCCGCAGATTGTGGGTCAGGTACGACGGTTTCCCACACAATATTGTCGTACCTCCCAAGTGACAGATCACCAGGCGGCCAGAGTATAGAGGAAATAAGGTCGCCCGAAATGTTCTGCCTGAGCCGCAATTTAACATCCCCTTGCATCATTCGCAATTCCGTTACGTCTATATTATGGTGACTATACGTTAGTCCCGACAATAGCGTATAACCCTAACCCCATCGGCCATAATTTTTTAAATTTTTGATATGTTTGCCAAGCCTGCAAATTTTATACCTTCAACTGTGAAGGTCATATTCTCTCCCTGCTCGCGGTCGTCATCATATTAAATTGCAGAATATATAGATAAAGAGGATACAAACAAACTCATAACACGGAATCAATGAAAGAATGTACACAACGCGAACACGAGGCCGAATATTCTTCTTACTATAATTCCGTTAAAGTGGCAAGCGCTGACGACCACACTGAGCAACAAATAATCCAAAAAAAAATTAATCTTGTAAAACGCAAGGCAATATAAACCTTCCAGTAACATGTCGGGCTTAGTCCTGGACAGGCGATTAGCCATCACTCAACAGCGGTGGCTGCTTTCCTCAAGTTCGAAGCTCTCTGGAAGTCTGCGATGAGACTTATACTTTTTAGCTGCAAACATTGCGGCCCTGCCATCCAGATCTTTTGTGTATGCATGGATGTACCGCCAAGCTAAACGAGCGAAATGACGCACACGATTGACAGGGATCTCCGACAAAATACGCGGAACCCTTTCTTTCAGTGCAGCGAACGAATAGTTGCACTCTGCTAGTGTTTGCCTTTTGGCATAACTCCAGACCCGTTCGATGAAGTTGCATTCGCAATGAAACTTCGGATACATAGAAAACAAGTGACCCCGCGATTGAACAGCAATCTGGAGCCGCGATGGCTGCGACATGAAGTCGGGCTGCTGTGACAACAAGTGCGTAGCGCAGCACTGCGTCGGCTCGGAGAGGTTGATTTCCGGTGCCTTCCGCTGACAAAGACGAGGGAGGCGATC
>JAJLTN010000675.1:100130-190788 GCA_030568215.1 Lipomyces kockii | reverse complement strand
CGGGAATTTGTACTATTGAGATGTGATCGAATATGTTTGTTTACGCGTTTTACGCGTTTTGGCGTTGGGCACCCTGCCACACAAGGACAGCATTACTCACTATTCTATTTTAAGTAAGCTCACTTCCGAAAATGGAATATACACTTATCCTAATTAGGAAGGTAGGGTAACTTTTGGCGGCCATAATTTTATTTTACCATAGTTAAGGACCAACGTACCCGGTATATGGTATGAAGTAAAACTTCGTCAATTTATGACTTTACAATTGAAAAAAAAGTACAATCAGTATAAAATGTTCTAACGAACGCATTATTTCAAGTTTCAACTTGATGACTATAGATGTGGAGACACTGTTTTCAGTTGTGTTGAGGATATGGTACAGTTGTCGGGACTAACGTGCATGCACCATAGGAGAGATACTCAGTGGACCGGCAGCAGCGAAAAGGATGCAGGCCGAACTGTTCTTGAGGTTGGATGGGTTCTCCTGGCAGAAAGGATTGTCTCACTGAATGTTTCGGTTTGTAATGCATGAGAGTGAGCGGAGTTATGCACTGGATGATGTTTACCACAGGATGTTTGTCTTGTCTGTAGCGAAATGTGTATTGCCAGAGTTTATTATGTGCTTGTGTATGATAGTTGCATGTTGTCGCAAATGTAAATGCGCAAGTGGATGTGTGAACTGAAAGGGGTTGGTGAGACTCTGGATGGTTGACCGTTCAATCTGTGTCCAGTCTCAAGGATTGACTATCTACTTATATACTTGAGACTATGCCTGATTACTAATGCATGGATAGTAGAATACTATAGAATGACACTACGTAATCAGGATGGCGTGATTGAATACGTCACCTCAACCCGTGCATCTGGAATATTCTTTACGAAGTGAACTTTTTTAATAATAGATAGGTTGTTTGAATTCAGCAGTGTCTGGCCTCTCTATTGTATTAATAAATGGAGTCAGTATATTCCCTCCAAGTTAATATAATGACCAATATTCCAGCGGTACATTGCGGCACTCAAGACGAGGATACGCATTCCCGACCTAGAAGATATTCGTCGGGATTCTTCAGCTTCGATTCCGATGTGATTGCAAAAGACAAGGAGATTTACGCTTTAGTTGCCTTGCATCATAGCTTCTAGCCGTGGTAAATAGGTGCTCCTGGTATCCAATCTGCCTGTCGGTTACAAAACAATGTGTCAGCTTCCGAGGAATGAGAATCTCCGCCAGGTCCATTGTTCTGGTCAATAGATGCATAAAGACTGAAGCCTTGCTGCTCCAGGCATTCCAAAAGGGTCAAGAGCATCAATCGTGTCTGTACAGTTTCAGTACCATCTGCCCGCCATGGGTAGCCTCGAAATTTGATCTCGAATACGGATTCCTTAAATTGATAATTTTGAACCTTGTCACCGTACGCCTGGACCAGTAGGCGACCCAGGTCCTGAGGCGCGTCAATCAGGTGTAGCAGATCACCTCTGTCAAAGGAAATGCTCATCCAGATGCACGATGGCGGTGGGGGGTGTTGATACCGAAATAGTAAAGTATCTTACTTCCGTCAGTCATCAAAGTTTCTTCGATGGTAATAATAGGGATTAAGGTATCATAATATGCATACCTTTGTCAAACTCCTTCTTACTTATGTCAACCGATGCCTGCAGTATCCAGCCCATGTCGAAAAGACCATGAAGGATTTGACAAAGCAGCCGGCGTGCTTCTGTTTTCTCACTACCCCAGGTGGAGTAACTCCAAGGGTTCCCGTGGAGCTTGACCTCCTTTGCCGCATCATAGACGCGAGTATCCTGGATACCTCGCGGCCAGGCACGTCGAATGATATCCTGTATCTGGGCGACATCCCTGTCAGGAAATCTCAACAACCGGATCCGGTCTCTCATATGCATTGACAAGGAGGCGAATGTTGTACGAAATGGGGTAGCTGAAGCAGGTTGTTCTGGCCCTCTTGCAATGTAATTTGGCAGCTTGAGTGATAGATCATTCCCAGGGAGTGCACGCTTCTCATTCATCTTGTTCAAGTACAGCGCAAGACTAAAAGAGAAAATGACTTGAAGCTGCCTCTCTTGCTTTCAGAGGACGGAAGCAAGGCAGTTTTATATATATATATACATTGGTTGGATGGTTGCGCGGTCAGAACAGAATCGTCGGTGTGGCTGTGGGAAAGGCTGAACAACCAGCCGACGGACTCGGATTAGCGTTGCCTGACGGGTCCAAAAAATAAGGTTTGGTGTACGTCTATGTAAGCGGCGTCAGCGTACGCAGTCATCGATGCAGAATACGACTCGCGAGTCGCGATGAACGAACGTGCAAACATAATTTCAAGGAAAGCTTAACTTTCTGATGAATGACGTATATGTGAGTATGTATGACAGTATGAGATGGATCCATTATTCGGTGTTAAAAGTTGTTACGCTTTGTTCGAGGGGATTACCTCCCTGCAACTAAGCTGCTGTCTCTGAAGACAGCCGGCCTAACCAATGTCCCACTATCCAACTGATGACGAGCTCCTCGATTATTCCGGCTCATAAATGGAAGAGCAACCCGGATCTTTGTTACTGTAATTCGTGCGTGCAACTTCCGGAAGACATGCGGTTAGGGGAACCAAAGTCCGTGGTCAATGCTTACGATCGAGATGCTGCCACCCTGATCGGGCTCGGGCTCAAATCGCCCCATTCATCTTCATTGGGTTTCCTTGGATTTCCTTTTATTTCCGTCGTGTTTCTGTCGTGTTCCGTTGCGTTCTTGTTTGTTCAATAGTTTTCTGAATTGGTGTAATATTTAGGGCCCATGAAAAGCCACTGGTTCCTCAAATGCGAAGTCCAAGTCCTTTGTATTCTTGAATAAAGATTACTCTGTACATCACGTCTAGTTCCCCAATCCAGCCTAGCCTAGTCCAGCCAGTCGGTCGTCATTACATTTAGCCGATATATCCAGAGTTCCTCACTCCTCCAGTGCTGTTCTTTGAAGACTCTTAATATATGACAAGAAGTGAGTACAGAATCAGTTTACTTGAAAGCAAGGCGGTGTGTTGCCTCAGCCAGCCTGAAGCCAGCTGTGCATCACTTTCCTGCAGCTTTCAGCGACAACTGCGCGATGGCCGGCAGGTAATAATATGCATGCAGCATTGAATCCGTAAGGAGACGACGTCCTGCATGGAGATCGGGGCGTGATCCGGAAAAGGTCAGACGGCCGGTCGCTTTAATTTGCATTCCCGCAGCACCAGGTTTTATGTCGATGTGATGAGTCCTGGTGCAATGCGTCTAAAGTCAGAATGTGTAATATTTGGAAAGCATATTCCCACTTTAGCAGGCGGGCAGCGGCGAAGGGCTTGGCTTTTCCATACGAATATCTTAGTTGCATCGAAGAATCGATTCCATAGAAAAACTGCGACTGCAAACCGAATACGTAGACTGCGGAAACAGACCAGTGCCGTGTTTCCGTTGTGTGTCTGTGACGTAAGTTGCCTGCCGGATATGGCGTAACCGAACCAATTGTTTTATTGCATGCGGTGCTGCGCGATATTATTGGCGGGGCAGGTAGAAACCCTTGCCCACAGTCGTGCCAAATTAATCTGAAGCATGGCAAACTCGATCTTCTCCATAACAAAAACAATACGATTCCAGTCAACGGGCAAAATGGCACTTCCGACGACACAACTGGGCAGAGATGGACCCGAAGTGACAGCCATCGGCTTCGGGGCAATGGGCATTTCCGCGTACTACGAGCCCAAACTCAACGATGAGGCCGCTTTCGCTCTTCTTGATAAGGCTCTGGCGCTCGGCTGCACGTTCTGGGACACTGCCCGCATTTACAACAACAACGAGGAAGTCATCGGCCGATGGTTCGCAAAGACGGGCAATCGGTCGCAGATCTTCTTGTGCACCAAGTTCGGCATCGAGCCTGACTTCTCGACCAATGGCTCACCCGAGTACGTGAAGAAGTCGTGCGATGACTCCCTGGCGCGGTTGGGTGTTGAGACAATCGATCTGTTTTATCAGCACCGCATGGATCAGTCACTTCCCATTGAAGTGACTGTCGGTGCAATGGCCGAGCTTGTCAAGGAGGGAAAAGTCAGGTATCTTGGCCTGTCGGAGTGTTCAGAGGCAACTCTTCGCCGTGCTTGTGCAGTCCATCACATCTCGGCGGTCCAGATCGAGTATTCGCCCTTCGCGATCGATGCCGAGCGTAACGGCCTTATCGAAGCTTGCAAGGAACTGGGCGTCGCTGTTGTCGCTTACTCCCCGCTCAGCAGAGGCTTCTTGACTGGTGCGTACACAAAGCCGGAGGACTTCCCCGAAGGTGACTGGCGTCGTGCGCAACCGCGATTCCAAAAAGAAAACTTTGACGCCAATTTGAAATTGCTCGACGAGTTCAAGAATATTGCTGCTAAGAAGAACGTCACGCCTGGCCAGGTCGCGCTTGCTTGGTTGATTGCCAACGGCGCGATCCCGATTCCGGGCACGACCAAGCTCGACCGACTGGAGGAGAATATCAATGCAGCATATGTCCAGTTGACGAAGGACGAGTTTGATGAGATTACCGAGTTTGTTCAGAATGCCGATGTTGCGGGCGATCGATACAGCAGCTCGTGAGTATCCTTACCGGCAACTGAGATATGGTGCTAACTACGTATAGGCTTGGTCTGTATGCTGACACTCCGGAACTGAAGTAATATACAGAGAGATTACGATGATGCAAAATAATAAAGTGGCCAAAAATGTTTACAGCTCGATTTGGATATGAGCAGTCGATTCTGACAATGATGGTGTATATATCACGGGTCTGAGATCAAAGGTGGGCCAAATTGTAGTTCTCAATTGAAAATGCTCGGATGGCACTATGTACTTCCCTTCCGGGCGGTTTACTCTGCTTCGGACTTTCAACCCTCCGTTCCTGCGTAAACTGCGCGATCCCATTCCTAATCCAACACTTGTCTGCTGCAGCCGCTATGTATGCGGCTTCTTGCCCTGCGGGGGATGGGCTCAATTAATTTGCCGGCTGGCATTTCGCTCGCCGAATTGATCGATCTGTCCCACTCTCAATATTAATCGCCAATCTGACTATGCTTTACGGCGAACAGGAATCCAGATCACGCCCACGCCATCTCGTTACAGCAGCGATCGGCACGGCAGGTGCCAAACGTTCACAAGCTACTGTGGCAGCTGAGGTAATATCAAAACAACGAGTATAAAGATCAGGCAGAGTGTCACACAAGCCTGGTTCTGCAAAACTCCATGTGGTTGGAAATGGCTCTTCATGACCATGACCAAGCTTCTTACCAGCGCGCGTTGAACTTCCTCAAGGTCAATGAACCAGAAAGAGGGCTTGATGTACACCTCTCTCTGAAATCCTTTCAACTCCTTGACGAGCAGGCACATGGACTCTATGGCGACACGAAGTATATAACCCCTTAGTTATTAAGTGTACGACTAATCAGCGATAGATATCCCCGTCTTCAATACTCGGCCATTGACTCAAGGGTTATTATCAATACCGTTCCAGCTGCACTGCATAGCGGGTCTGCGTCCGGCTTGCAAGATTGATCTCTCGGTCCGTGCAGGACACACTCATTCGACCTAACAAAGGTGAGTTGTACGATGATATTCTTCCTGTCTCTCAGAGTCGTACCAGCGACTGAAAAAAGATGTTAAGCTGCGGCTGAACCAATTTGAAGTCCATACTGCCATGATTATGTTTCTCACTGAAAATCCTGGCTTTCGGAGTCCAACAAATGAAGGTAATAACATATGCTCGGTCACTGAGCGTGCTTTGATTGAAAGTGCCTGGGATCAGACGTGTAAACGTCTATCAGTTTTGCTAGCAGAAAATCTCCAGTTTGGCGGAATATCAGGCACTACCCAGTTGGTATTTGTGTGTAAGTCCTTGAAGATGATCAAAGATGGTAGAGCTCTGTTATCTGCTGAGATGCATTCTATGGCTGTCATCCATTCCTGACGTCCTGGAATAACTTTTGACTGGCTTTTCTGGAAAGATCGATGATGACCTTGTTTGATCGACTTGTTCCGATGCCGTAACCTGCTTCATCAATGTTGAATACATTACGGGGTAACCGCCGGAGGGGAAGAGAGGGCCGACCGGTCCACTCGCACGAGTCCGAGTGAGTCCAGGACCTCGAGACAGAACTCGACTTGTTGCCAACGACCCTGGCGGCACTACGAACGACAATATCGCCATTTGTGAGCGCAGTCGCGTTTCTTGATGATTTGGCTTGCGCCAGGCGTGGCAATGACGGCTAACTGAGAAAATCAAGATTTCTGCCAGGTTTCAATATGCAGGGTCTGGGTTTCGTCGTTATCAGGGCGCCCGGCTTGATTCTAATGATGGGAAATCATCAGGCCATATGTGATGAGCATTAATAATGCAGGACACAAGAGCCTACTCCCTAAGAATCAAGAAAAGAGCTACTATTTAACTGTACTTTACATAGATGTCTTCATTTGTTTCTTACTGCTATTTGCGTATACTAACTCACGCTCGCTCTCAACAGCACGACGCCTAATCAATCTTACTTATCTTTCCGAGTGTCTCCGAAGACGAGTTCTCTGTTGAAATGATATGGAACGAGAAATCTACCTCCCCTACGAGGAGCTTGGCGTTCTTTAATAACCGTTCCAAGTCATCGATGATGAGCTTACTTGCAACCTGTAACTGTTCAGTAACGCGGTGCCACATGTTGCATGGAAGCTTACCTGTGAAACTGCAAATGCTGCATAGCCCGGCTCGATGATATGTTTGACGCTGAGGATCTCCGGATCCAATGCCCTGAGTTTGTCATTAAGCTCTAGTGGTGGCGGTGCCCGCAAGTAAGGTGGAAGCGGAGCACCGCTGATCACGCTGCTCGATATAAGTGTCAGCAGTGACGTAATCTGGTTCGACGTGATGCTGACCGAGCTCATGACTCGCGCAAAGTCTTGCACCCACTCGCGCTCCTCCTCAGTCCGGCAATTGGTGCTGAACGTCGTCGTTGCATAGGACATCTAGCTTTCACATTCAGTCTTTCGTCTGTTATGGAGACATGTCTTTGGATCTTACAAGTGACATATAGCTCATAAGGCTATCCTGTGTTAGTTTGGCCCTTGATTGAATTGAATATAGACTTCGACTTACTTCTGCACTTCTTGGATTATAGAATCATATATCGCCTTCGGAAACTTACCCCCGAGTGTCGGCTCGAACTTTGTAAACGCCGAATGCTGTCGTAGTTGGGCGAGGATGCCCATTTGCTTGGCCATTATCTTGGTACGAGCCTTCTCAAGCCGTTTCTCAGGGCTATTTTTGTCTTCCGGATCCCCACCGATACCCTCTAGACGTGACTTGACTGTGACGTGTACAACGCTGTAGAAATCTTGCACCTCTTAGCATGGAAAATGCGCACGAAAGGCCCACGAAACTTACTGGCAAGTAAATAGATTGACTCCCCAAGTTGCCGGCGAAGGACGCTCTTCGCCGTGATAGGATATGGGATGTAAGACCAGATCCAAGCCACCAAACACCCTCCAGCGACAGTGGCCAATCGATAAGGCGCCAGTAGGTAAAGGGGATAGTAGGGCTGGCCATTGGATGTTGCAACTGCAACTCCAAGCTTTCTTACTTCTAGCTCATATCCAATTATGAGGACCTTGCTATGGTTAGCATAAACCAGCGGACAATGCAGTAAACTTACTTGAGTGACCATCATTATCATGACACCAACAGCGAACTTGGGAAAAATAACCAGAATATAGGTCTGACAGAATATGAATACAAAGACGAGCACGATAACTGCAGCAGTGTTTCCATCTCCGCCAGCCTAGTGAATCTGTTAGACTTGTGACAGGTAGGGTTGAGACATGGCGAAGCTTACAATGTACCAAATCGCAAACGAGCATACAGTAGCAAGAAGCGTCCCGACCTGGCTAAAAGTTAACAATCGTACAATCATCGACCCATAACAGCAGAAACGGACCACTCGTGCTAAGAGTCCAAAAGCTCCCGATCCAGTGGTCATTGTCATACCAATTGCCACCATGATCATGGCCCTGCCAAGTTAGCCCCCAGCATTATCACGATGCAAGAAGTCCCTACCAAACGAGACGCTGCTCGACAAAGAATCGCTGTGTGTTCTCCAGAAAAGCAACGATAGCGATGCACATTGTCGCCTATACAGCTGTCAGTCAGATCTTGCAAATGCCATGCGAAAAAATGGACCTTACGCAGGCGACACGGAAGCCAAATATGAGCTCAGCACTGGCAAAGAATTGCGAGACATGCCGTAAGCCATCTCCAAATCGTTGCCATGAATCTTCACAAACGCGTTAGCTAAGTGACAGATGTCGGTTTGGCAAGTGATCATACTCGTAGGCGGTAGATGTTCAGGATCCTTCCGTTTCAGAAAGGATTGGCCAAGAGCGATGCTTAGGCTGCCGCTTTCAGACTGCTCCGGCAAATGTTCTGCTGTAGTATCCTCCATGCTAAGGCAGCTTATAAGCCATTTCCGTAGACGTTTCTTGCCAGGGACCTGGATCTTCTTGCGCTTCATGTGACCAGATTCCACTTTAGCATCAGCATATTTGACCAAGTCAAGTACCGCATGCCCTGCCGACCAAAGCAGAAACTCAAGGTACAGGATCAGATATAATTGCTGCCGAGTCTGGTCATTTCCCGTAAGATCTTTACTGCGCTGCAACATCGAGCGTGTGCGCTCCAGAGAGGCGCCGTCTTCCTCTTCCGGGAAAGCCACGCCTTTGAGTTCGCACCATTTTTTGAGGCTTGCTTTTCTCTGTTCTTTGAAGTATCGTACTTTCTCCTCGAGGTACTCTCCGAACTTTGTATCCCCAGGCTTCCTGACCTTCCCACGAGTTTCAAGATCAACAATAGTCTCTTCCATCTCTGCATCTTGTTGCACATTCTTGTCTTTGGGTCTCCTTGTTAACTCGAGCGCGTATGAGGCGTGCAGCAGGCCATCATTCATCGCATTCGACATCGCTTCGAACGGTGCATGCAATGTTTTCATTACCTCGTTCCATTCTGCCTGTTCAGCTTCGAGTACATCTTTCCTGTCCACAATTTCTGGGTTCTCTGAGTCTTCGTCAATAGAAGAATTTACATCACACCAGCCTCTGCTATCGGCGACACGCTCGAAAATTTCCACCACGGATCCTAACCCAAGTAACGGTACGAATATCTTTCGGAACAGATCGGAAATTTCGCCTATGTCGTGGGCAGAGAGCTTGCCATAAGCGTATTCCCGTTTCGCAAAAGTGAGATCGCCATGCAGTTTGCCATGGATAGCAGTTAAACCTGCAAGAGCATCCTTCATTGCTTTCGCTGCCTGCTCTGTTTTCGGAACTCTATTGCCCTTGTCGTCGTCTTGGAGACACATCATATCCTTCGATTCCATGCTCTGGAGAAACCCCTTCTGAGCGTTAATGACGCCTTGCAATGCACCGATATATCCCGCAAACTCCTTGAAAACAACTAGCCGGGAGCTGACAGGAAATATAAAGATGTTTACAACGGTTGCGATTGCGAACCCGGAGAGAAAGGCTTCGAACAACTTCTTCACGAAGGCTATGGCCACCGCCATAGTGGGAAAAAGTGGTGCAGTTGTTCCGGACACGTTCGCGAAGATGCTGTACATGATTACTGGGACTTGGAGCTGCGGTCTCTTAAAACGAAACGCATTGGAGATGGCGATGTTGAAGAAGAGCCAGATAGCGCTAACTGCGCTTGCACTCGAGTTATAGGTTACTGATGTTGTCATACCTGGTGTTCGAGCTCCTCCCGAGCTTTTGGAGACTGATGTAGTGTTTATCCTTGCGGAGACGCTGCAATAAGAGGTCAGGAGCGCAATACAAGCACCAATACAAATTCCAATGAGGTTGAACATCATAGTTTGTAAGAATTTTGCGCGTGGAAGCATTGCCGAGGACAGTATAGACATTATCGCAACCAGATACCCCAAAGTTGTAAAGCTCGCCGCATACCCATCAAGTTGGAACCTTTCGGAAAAGCTTAGCACTGGTGCCGCAGTGGAATTGGAGGTCTACTTACAGAGAGAGTGCAATTACAGGAGGTAGACCGCCTCTAGAAACAGATTACCACGAAGATCCTCTTTCAGAGAAGGTTGGAAACGTACTTGACCATGGCAATAAGCAGACCCGGATTTAATCCTAGCTTCTGCCATAACAAGTTGATGCGAACCATCGTCCGAGTTCATTGATTGGCTAGTCTTTGACCTGACTTAGCAGTAAATAACGAAAATATTATGCGACTTTGGGTCGATTGTCGTGGATGAGAGTTGAACAATGCGACCACGAGTCGGTAGACCTGCATGTTGGTGGCCGACATGGCCCTCTATTGCGGCCTGCAAGCTACGGTGGTACGTGCTGATATATACTGCGGTGGTACTAGTCGCATAAGCGGGCGAGGGACTCCTCAAACTTGAAGAGGTGAGGAGGAAGATCAGCATTCTGGCTTTACTCATCGCCTTAGTCGCTGTTGGAGAATACTGAGGATTGACAAACGGGCTCAGGATCCGTGACTCTAGGAATTATGAAAGTCGTCAGAAACTTGTGAATTAGCTATAAGTGATTCTAGCAAACAGGGAATATATGAGTAATTCTAAGCTTATTAACTACTGTTTGTATACAAGAAGCATGCCGAATTTCTTAAAACGTGTTAGGACAACAAAGTCTAGCGGCACAATGTCGGAAGGAACGGAATTGCCGCCAAACTATCATGATTGCCCACTCCGCCGGTTTTGTAAGTTTAGAGTGTTGAGCCCCTGAAGGGGGGCCACAGCTTTGTGGGTCAGGGTTCAATCCTGTTTCGTTGGTCCGCGAAGTACCTTGGCAACTTCAACCCAACCCTCCTCAACCAGGCCAAAACCTTCATTCAGGCAACCACGCAAATTTATCGTCAACTCTCACAAGCGCAGCGTCGTTCCCAAAGCTGAAGTCACCCTATGCTGATCAAACGACAGTCTCTGGATGATGGATGAACAGCCGACAGAGGGGAACACGAGTTCGGGCGGGAATGTCAAGCTAACAGAGCAAGGCGACTTAGGCCAGGCACAAACGGACTGCGTGTTGCTGCAATCGCTGCCACGCGGTGGCCACGCAACAGTACCAGCAACTTCAACAAATCAGCAACTGTCTGGAAACAGTGGTAACCAGTCCCCACTGGGCTCCGCGGTCGTCGACGGATACAAGACAAACACCTATAGTCATGCGAGACCCACGTCATCACTGAACAGCACAACAATAGATGGTGATATCGACTGGCATAGCCAGAGAGACCAGCACAGGTCGTCAGCGCTAGCGAATTTGTTTTCCTTTCCCGGAAGAAGTGGAACAAACCGAAGAACGCCGGTTGATCCTTCACCACAAGGTCAAAAGAATGCACTTCTAAATGATATCGACAGCAA
Organism: Lipomyces kockii; assembly: GCA_030568215.1. Taxonomy (NCBI): domain Eukaryota; kingdom Fungi; phylum Ascomycota; class Lipomycetes; order Lipomycetales; family Lipomycetaceae; genus Lipomyces; species Lipomyces kockii. Next base: position 179,350 of record JAJLTN010000675.1, on the reverse strand, counting down.
CCTCCGAGGGAACCACTACCTGGCGTTGCTGTATTTGAGCTGGTTTGCAGTCTTAACACAAACTGCTTGTAGTGCTATAGCTACCGCCCTTGTGGGGTCTAAGTCCAACGAAGTGGTCATTGTTATTTTCACGGTGTCGGCAACAGTCAGCGGCGCTCTCGTCGCATTGTTTAAGAATTCAGGTGAGCCTCAACTATCCCTGCAGAGAAAAGTAGAACTCGATCACTTAAAGCTCAAAGTCGAGGCAGTTGATGCAAATATTTTACGCAATAATGGATCATCTCTCGCCTCAGTCCTCTCTACACTCAGCAGCATGCGCCAAGAATATGAGCGCATTGATAAACAAACTTCCTCTGCATATGTTGGTGTGATGTCTTCTATATCAACAAGAGCTGCCAACAGAATGGTTGGTCGAAGTCAGAGCATATAGGAACTGCCCTAGAGCTTGCTTATAAGGATCTGAACTGAAAATGAATTGAAGTGATGGTGGATGAAGTGGCAATGTTGCTGTAACAGTCCTCTATTCAGGAATACTTCACCGGTGCTTTAAAAAAATTGCTTGTCAACTATCATTAACAGTGTAGGTTAGATTTAGTCAGCGTTATCATTTGACGCTTGGAGCCTAAGCACCGAAAGTGCATAATAAAGCTGAACTGTCCACTTCATATGTGGCCTTAGCAGTATGACTGTCATTTACTGGTACATTTCAGGTCTCAATTCAATATCAAGTTATATGTGAATCACATATAGAAGAGTAGACAGCTAATTTCTTGTGCGTACAGACGTATCATCTATATCCAGTTACTTGGCTCTTCCACTTTTCATGGGCATTCAGCCGCACCTGCAATTCTAACAGTTGCTTGTTGTCCACACCTATGGCTTTGTAGCGAAGACAAAATAACGTGATGCATACGCGTTGCATACGGGTTTTAGGTCCAAGTTCAGCACGCTAGCATTGTTGGGGCGAACATATGGCCCTGCGGACACGTCGATTGCAATGATGACAAATGGACAACTAAGCGCAAACAGGTTATCACATAACGAAGGGATTCCAAGTTAATTTATCTCAATCATTGCAAATCCCGGACCATATGGGAAGATCATTACATTCTTATATCTGCCCACGGTGTCCAAACTCTATCAAAGAGACCAGAGCGGAGTTCCATGCACAAGGGCTGGATCCCACAGCTCTCCGCCATCTAGATCACAATTATGCTGCTCGACAACCAGCTGATCGTTTGCACCATCTATCTTGGAATTGTCAGGTAAAATCTCGATAGCCCTTGGAAAATCGGGCTCATTTACTCGCAGTGCCGTCGCGAGATTCAGCATCAGTGTATCACTCGCTTTACCATCGCGACACGGAAGTGAGAAGAGGAGGTCGGACAAGTCGCGCAGAAGATGTTGCCAATGCGTCACGTGCGATGAACCATTCATACAAATGACCAAATCAGCAAGCGCGTTGGAGATGTGCAACACTTTGATGGTCTAGAGCGCATTAGCATCCATGATGGAAGGTCGAACGAAATCACAGTACATGAACTGACCATTCCCGGTCCATGGACCTCGAAGGATTCTCTAGATACTTGAGATAACGTAGTAAGTAAGTTCTGAGCAACATTCGCCGGAATCGTGAGCGGCGTGTTAGTATTCTGGACCCGATTGAGCGACGCTGGTGTGATTAAGGCTTGCCAAAGCAGCACTTGCATCCAGCAGTGCGTGACAATAACATCGACTTTCTGGCTCTCGTTCACAGCGGTGAACGTTGCGTCCATTGACCCAAGCAAGTTCTGCAGGTATACAAGGAAGTTATGTGAGTATGGCGAATTGCGATGGTCCTTCCAATTGTCGAAGAAAGTCTTCTCCGGCGCGATAAAGATTTGGACCAAGTTCAGGAACCCTGCCAGCAATAAAAAATCACTGTCGTCGGGCTGCAATAAAGGTAACGATATAGTACTATCTAGGACGACCGGTAGCTCCCGCGGAATGCAGTGCCCTCTTAAGAGAAAATATTAGTATTTGCGAAAATGTCCAAGACATAATGTCAAGCTACCTCTCCGTTACAAGTACCAAAAAATAAAGCATGCGAATCCTCTGAGCCAGTTTTTCTGTGTATTTTATGTAGGTATGCTCTTCATGCAGTCGTAGAAATTGTGCGAATGTGACCGCCTCGCGGATATATACAAACGAAGATCTTTGCCGATCCGGCAAATTGCAGAAATAGCAGTGTAGGAAAAAGGATGTCACCACACTGTGCTAATCGACAGCCTCCATGTAATTGTATTCCATGCGTGCACGAATCGCTTCGTTGGCAAGTACGTCACCGGAAATGCCACCGTCTGGAGCTTCGGGGTTGCAAGGCGCGAGCTTCAACCGAGTCATAGTCGCGGCACACAGCGACAGCACCAGCACGTACAGTGCAAGATTCTGCTTATCTTTTGCGTCGTCCAGCACGCCGTTGAGGTCACCAATTGCAACGACAGGCCATATCGGATACAACTTGCGGCGGTAGACTTCCACGATGCGCAACAGCCTGTGAAGCTGAATGCGCGGGTGGATCTGGTCACGCGCCTGGGTAACGTTGACGGTACCATCAGAGACGGATGGCGGAATCTCTTTATCTCGTTCCCCTTGTCTCCTTCTTATATTCGTCATCGTCCGCGACCGTAGCCGCCGAGGTCCTCGTTTCAGACGAGGGGTTAGAAACGTGCAAGCCATATCTCCGATATTGCACGACTCGCATGGCTGGTGGCCGTCGCACCGGATTTTTCTCACAATGCAGCCGTCACACGCACGCTTCTGCGGCATATCGGAAAGGCCAGGGATACACTTCAGCTTGTGCTGCGAAGAGTAAGGAACGGGAGCATCTGTATTGGAGTTGGGGTATTTTGGCGGGGAAGTGGAGAAGCGGGGAAACCCATGGAGGGCGCATATATGGCATAAATGCGCCAATACAGTGATTTGCCAAAATCCAGCGCTTTGTCGGCCTATCGCAACATTTACTTAAGAGAAGACTATTAAAAAGACATGAGTTGTGAGTGAATTGAGGGAGAAGTGGTTTATGCTGCATCGAATAGCGTAAATTTATGAATGCCGAACAACCAATTTTTTTTTAAATTTTTTTAATTTTTTTTAATTTTTTTTTAATTTTTTTGACATTTGACATGATTGCAGACTACTCTGTAGGCACAGAGTGTAAATGGGTCGCAAGACAGCAAGGAAGCGGAGTAATATCGAGCAGACCCAAACACCTGCCTCCGCCTACCCGAGAAAGATGGAGCAAGACCTGAGGACGTGGTCAACGTCACATTTGCCTAACCAGGAGTAACATGGAGCTAGCATTCTGTCAGAGCCTTCCTGCGTCCTGCTCTGGCTGGAGTGATCAAGAGTGGCCGTTGGGCCACATTGTGAACCCCTTATTATTATGTAGAGCCATACCATTTTTGCCTAATGTCTGAAATATTTTCGGGTGATATGTCCCCAAGTAACTTCATAGCCTGAACCGAACTTTATACTTTGTCATGTTGCGGGTTAGGGAACATGCAATGCGCTCGACCTCGGTGTCCTAATCCGTGAAGATTTAGGCGGCATCTAAATCATGATCAAGATAAGTGTCGGGCATTCTTGTCGCCTCAACCAGACTTGGCTTATTCATTCTACAAGCACGCTTCCGCCATTAGTAATCTCGTTCGAACCTTCAAGTACCCAAAATGGCCGTCACTACCTTGAAGAGCAAGTCAAGATTGAGAGGTTTGTTGCCAATCCCAAGTAGGCGAAGTATGACTTCACCAAACGAATCCTCTCAACCAAATTTCAGATATGCTGGTCGTAACCACATTTAAGTAAACGGAAACTTGTAAGATCAATACATATATGTTCTGTGGCACCCCTGTGCAGCATCCACAAGTAAGAACAGGAACCAGAGAATGAACTCTGATAAGCAGAAAAAATTTGTTACTAGCAAGAGCAATACAATGTTTCGTCATTATCTGATGAATCCCAAAGTAACTCCTCGTCCGCCATCTTCCTCAAAAATTGACGGCTGTTGCCCAGAAGCTGTAGTAGCGTTGTCAGCAACTTTTCCCTTGACGGGATCTTCAGAAGAAGATGTAAGTTGAAATAAATGTGGGAACAAACGTAGAAGTAACGGCAGCTGCCGTGGGAGTGTCTTTGTTGAGAGTGAAGAATATATTTCGTTCGATGACCGTTATGCATGTTTGCCGCGTGATGTTGCATATTCTGCACTTACTTAAGCTGAAAAGTGTGGACACCGATAGTATTTCGGTTCATGATTCTTCTTGCACAGTAACTGCACCTCCTTGACTTTGAGATCTCTTTGCCGGCTTTGTTCTTGGAAAAGTGCTTAGCACGTCTACCTTCTGGTCCAGAATAACCCGTCCCGGATGTGTGCGGCTGAGAAGGGGCTTTTCATGTTAGACGGCCTCTACGACGCCATGAGAGTCGACCGGCTGACACTGGATCGGGTTTAGGAATCTGATGGTTCTGCCGGTTCACCCTATGACCGACGTAACGGCTTTAAAATTTATCTCGATCAGTGAAAGCCCGTCGCCATTGATAGTGATGGTACCGTTCTGAGGTACAGGGGCGCATCAAACTCCAAGCCAGCGTTAGTCTACGCTTGATTTACTTCGCTTATCGAATCCTCGCTCGTCGGCTCCTTCGCTAGTGAAGATTATTATGAAGTAACGAGATCATATACAGTATCGCTACCGTTGCCTTGTTACGAATTATAGGGCATACATTGTAATATATGCCGCATATATTACAATCACTACATACTATCTGAATTCATCTCTATATCGCCTCTCTCCTCTCCGATCGTCATCACGCTCACCTGCGCTGAATCCATCGATTGCTCCCATGGGTACGCCTCTAAACTGTTTTCACTACGAATCTAACCGCTCAAGTTCTCCACAGATGGCGTAATTGTTGTCTATGAAGAGCTCCTGGACCCAACCCGGGGAGTATAACGCGAATTGAAACAACTATAGAACAACATGAATTGCAATGATGTTAATATCGTGGCTGATCAGACATAGGTTGCTTTAATTATTACAGTATCGAACTATGCTCTAAGTAGAATGCAAAATCGCAGCATCAAAATGAACAAATCCAAATAACTTCTGCGTTTAAGAACTGCCCCGTGAATCGGCAAGAAGCAGTTCTTGGAGAGCACCAAAGAGTCTCTCATCCAAATCAAGCGAATGTAATCGAGTAAGGCGACTACTCAACGGTATTTGCGCAGTCATTACAGACCAAATCTCCTGCTTCACGTCAAAAAGCATGCAAGCATCGTTGAGAAGCCGGAAAATGTGCTTCGATACATCAGTCACTGCTAGTTGAGGATCGTCACCAACGATGATCTCCAGCTTCGAAGTAGCAGGGAGACCTTCGACAGCTATTTCAACACCATTGGCAGTCACGGAAATTTTACTTTCCCACTCTGCATTGTCGACCAAAGCTCGGATACTCTTGACGCTATCAAGCATCAAAAATGAGAACGTCCAGTCCCTCTGTGCCACCGCTGACTTGGCTTTGCTGGCCACCGGTCCAACTGATAAAGTGCCAATATCCTGATTATACGAAATTGGTGTATGTACGAAGTCGACATCTTCTATACCACTTCCATTTCCATCGTCTTCGTAAATGTCAAACGAGCCATCTCTCCCAACCACCACTATCACTTCCAGACTTTCAGGAGTTTTTGCACCGTTACCAGGCGTTTTTGCAGCATCGAGTGGAATGATAGACCCCTCTTGAGCAAACACAGCATACTCATCCAGTGTTCGATAAATCCAGATTTCGCGATTGCCGTCGTAGACAATACCCGAGAAAATATCGACATGCTTTCCTGGTGGAAGCCAAGCGCGCATCCGAGCTCGTCGTGTCACAGCGTCCCTTGGTGCAGTCAAGGGTGCAACAATCAGGCTCGAACCAAAGAAAAACATGTTCCGGTTTCGATATGCTTCTTCTTGCATCGGATATTCCCAATACAAAGGCTGTACTAGAGGTTCATCGTCTCTGGCTGATCTAACATTCATAGAATATAGATATGGTATGAGACGGTGCCGCAAACGTAGAGCATCCGCCATAATTTTATACGCCTCGATAGTGAAACGCCAGGGCTCCTTTGAATTGAACGGGTTATTGCTCGAGTGTAGTCTCAAAATCGGCGAGAACACGCCAAGTTGGACCCATCGAGTAGCAAGCTCATCGTCTTTATACCCATGCATGTGGCCCCCTATATCGTGACTCCACCATCCATATCCGATATTCGAACTAGTAGCCGTAAATTCAGGTTGAAAATCTAAGGACTCCCATGTCACTAGCGTATCACCGGAAAAGCCGATGGGATAACGATGGCTTCCAGGGCCGGCAAACCGAGAGAATGTCATAGGACACTTGTTTCCTCTTGAATTGCGCAGGAAGTGAAAGTGGTTTAACATCCAAAGAGGGTCGACACCTGCGATCGCAGAGAAACTACCCTGTTGCCAGTCGATCCACCAAAAGTCGATGCCTTGGTCTTCAAGGGTACGAAGCAAAATATCGAAATAGGCATTCAGAAATGCCTTATTGGTTATGTCGAACGGAATTGGATCTTGAAGCGAAGCATCTTTTCCAAGCACTTCACACATCTCCTCATATAAATCCTCATAACTCGCGACACCATCTGCTGGGTGATCATTTAGTGTAACTTTTAAGTCTCTCTTGCGCATCTCCACCAGGAAGGCGCCTGGATCGGGAAAGAGGTCCGCATTCCAGGTGTAACCTGTCCAACCGCTGAACCCACTTTTTTTGACCATCTCGTTCTCAACCCAGTGCCAATCCATGTCCAGCACTGCGACCGACAGTGGAATCCCCTCTACTTTGAAGCGATCCATTAAAGCTAGATACTCTTCCGCAGTGTACTTATAATACCGACTCCACCAATTTCCCAACGCCCATCGCGGGAGAAGTGGTTGACTCCCAGAGAGAGCATAGAACGCTTTGATCGCATCCTTGTAATCGCGTCCATATGCAAAGAGATATCCGTCAATAGCCTCACTTTGTTGGCGACCAGTAACCCAACCATCGTCGGTGAACAACATCGATTGCGAATCATCAAGCATCATGTATCCGTTCTTGGCTATGACGCCAGGACCCAGAGGTATTTTTCCGTCAGCTCCGTCCAGTGTCCTGGCTGTACCTCCAAGGTCCCAACGTGCCAGCTGACTCGGTTCGCCATACCGCCACTGACTGTGATAGTTGGTGACATTCCCTCTTACTTGTACGCGGAGTCCATTAGCACTGAATGGTTGCTTGTCGTACCGCAGATGAAACCGTTCGGTAATTATTTCGAGGCTGTTCTCACGATCGACAACGCGAAAGCTAGGGACAGGTAAATTGCGGTTAAATGCCAGAGTCGATGCTCGATCTTCGAAGACCGAGTCCAGCGAGTACTCAAAGCGGACCAAGCCTGAAGCTAGAACAGTGAAGCGGTATCGGAGATTGCCGGTGCCACCAACAACAGCTGAGGGGTTTGCAACCGGCGTGGTCGGGAGACGTCGATGTTTCATTGTGGAGCTCGAAGGAACACTATTAGGCGATAATGACGGATTGTTAGTAGTCTCAGTTAAGCGACAAAGCGAAGTTCAACGAGCACTCGCCTTTATGTTATTGCCCAAAATTGTAAGGCCAAGCGATGCGGGGTGACGACCCCGTCGGTGAAGGGGCGGAGGGCGGGGGCGGAACTACTTCGGCAGCTTGAGGATCGATCGATGGCCAAGTCCCGGAAGTTGGCCGTAATTGCCCCTTAAGACTCACGGCTAAGGCGCTACAGATATTCACCCCCACATCCGCAGGAGCGGAGGACGATGATCGTGCGTACGAAGAGTGGGTCGTCCCATTCTACAAGAGGATACCTCAAATCCTCAATTTGTCCGAAAATTATGTCGTGGAGCCCCGCAGAGGCCTTGAATCGAAAACGGACCAATCTCAGCATTATCATTAGTCGTGATACCGATTACAACTTTACTGGCCTCCGGACGAAATTAGCAGTACGATCAATTCGGAAAATACGTTGTCATACATTAGTATGCAATTGGGAAGCGGACAAGAGTCGCAGTAACAGGTTTCTCCGAGAAAATCTCCGGGAAGTCAACTCCGAGTTCCGCCAAATATTTCGCTCCACTTAACTCCACATAAGTTAACTTTATTTCTCTAAAAATTTGTCCCGTCGATGAGAGACAAACCCGCAAACCTTGGTCGGCATTTCACTAACGAGATACCATCAGCTCCGTTCATCGAACGATGGCTACCGAGCGGGCTGGATTCATAATGGGTTGTGCAAATTCTCGTACAAAGTGCGTTTAGATTCAAGTTGGAAATTCTTTACCACCAATGATGCCGGTTAGTTGGTGGGGTGATGTGTGTTGGCATTGTTGCTGTTCAAACCAAACTCTCCGCCAGCGTCCCCATTGCGGAATAGGGTAATATTGCACGCTTAACCTTAACTCGCTACATGCCCTGCTGCCCCTCTTACCACATCTCACACAGCTACGTCTACAAATTTTCTTTAATTCAACAGCAACTGGCCATGAAACTATGGAACTCAGTGTACGTCTGACACCATAGTTATTAAGTACATGGAACTAAAGATTAGATTGGTACTGGACCATACCACGTCAGAACCGTAAAGAAAATATTGGTGAATTTAGTGCCGGATGACGTAGTGATTGTAGAAAGGGTGGGGGCCATAGTGGACTCAGAAAATATCCAAAACGCACCGGAGAGTTTGGCCGAGTAAGGCAACTTGATAACGGGGGAGTAAATATGGGAGTTCGCAGTGTGATATCTATTATTAGAGTTCTTTGCACTGTTGTTACCGATGTTCGCCAGCTGACTATATTGGCGATTTCCTGATTTATTAACTAACGGTTAATGGAATAGTGACCGCTCGTCGTAGTCAGCTAACTACGCCGAAGCAACACGCCATAATTGGAACCTCAAGATCTTTGATGCTTTCGGATTGCTCTGTACCGTTAATCCGTGGAATATTATGTTGCAATAGGTCCATTGCAATAGGTCCAAAATTATTGTGTATTTCATACTTTCGCATTAGGACAAGCTTGATCCATTCCACACACTTCCTGCCGAACTGCATGGTCGCTGACTGTCCATATGTAATTCAAAATTATGCAGGATAGATAAAGAACAGGATTCCGCAATTCGCTTGTGGACAAGCAACAAAAGGCGAGATACCCTTTCATTTACGGAGAATAGCAGATCTGCTACCATCCGCGCGTGCTCCCTCTTGTCTGACCCCGCTGATGGCATTCATATGGACCAGTGTAGTATACCCAATCGCAGGGCCCGTCTACGAATTGTGACCAACCGGTCAGTCGAAGACATTCATCTCTCGCGCCAAAAGCTTGCCGCCTGATGCGGTCTGCGACTTTTGTGTGTTGTCCGAAGCAGATCCAGAAGACCTCTTGGACTGAGCCCTATCAGTCAAGTCATCTGAGTGTAGCGGCCCTGTAAAGTATGAATAGGAAAGGCAAGACCGACCGCCAAGGCTTACAAAGCGCCTCCTGCCGAGGCATTAGATTCCACAGTGATACCGATTAAACATCATGATCAACTTGAAATTCTATCGTCTTATACTGAGGAAGACGAAAATTCGTCAATTTGGAAATATGGAAGTTTTACTGAGGAAGGGAAGACGAAAATTCATTAATATTTTTAAATTGACGAATTCCGATACCAAAAAGTGAAGAAGAGATGCGGGGTAGCCCCACGGCGTTATTTTCGGAGAAACTTGGACAGCCATCGCTGCCAAAGATTGTTAGACTGTTAGACTAACCTTTCTGGCTTTAAGGTGCCACGTGAATTAAGCATACACCTAAAATGCACACGTCAAGTCAGGCTGCCTAAACTACAATCACTATTATAAATACCAGACGCACACAACATTCGACATGGTTTTATGTTTAGTCGCGTGTCCTTTGCAGGCCTATCTCTCGATTAGCCTTTCGCGAATAATCAAGGCACCTGCAACAGAATCATCAGCATGGCCACAACTGTCGTTACAGAGAGAGCCGACACAGTCGGAACCGGAGCCGTCACGGCGCAGGTCAACCACGATCTTAGTCATGACTTACTCGCGGAAGCCAAAGATGCCACTGACCAAGAACATCAGATGTCCATCATACAAGCCATCAAGCTGTATCCGAAGGCAGTGGGATGGTCCTTTGTGCTCTCGCTCGCCATCATCATGGAAGGGTACGATTTGATTTTGTTGGGTTCCTTTTACGCCTTCCCTACTTTTGTGCGGAAGTACGGCGAGTTGCAGCCGGACGGCAGTTATCAAATTCCTGCGGCATGGCAAGCTGGCCTCGGCAATGGCGCACGAGCCGGTGAGATTCTAGGTCTTTTCGCTACTGGTATATTATCCGAGCAATTTGGATATCGGAAGACGATGCTTGCTGCGCTATTTGCCCTCACTGGTTTTGTATTCATCCTCTTCTTCGCAAAGGACATAGTCATGCTACAGATCGGCGAGGTCCTTTGCGGTATAGGTAGGTGTGTAAAGAGAGCGCGTTTCTGCCCAATATACGTGGAAGTTGCGTACATAAACTAACGGCAAATCTATTGTTTTAATAGCCTGGGGGGTGTTTCAAGCCCTGACCACCACGTACGCCGCCGAAGTCTGCCCTGTTGCCCTCCGTGCCTATCTCACCACCTACGTCAATCTTTGCTGGGTAATTGGTCAGTTTGTTGCCTCGGGTATTCTGCGAGGGATGCTCAGTCGCTCTGACGAATGGTCCTATCGCATACCATTTGCATTACAGTGGATATGGCCCATTCCTATCGCCGTTGGAGTCTTCTTGGCACCCGAGTCGCCATGGTGGCTGGTCCGCAAGGGTCGCAATGAGGAAGCGGGCAAGTCGCTAGGTCGCTTGACACGGAAGAATGATCCCAACTTCAATGTGGAGCGCACTGTCGCTATGATGATTCACACCAACGAGATCGAGAAGAGTATGTCGCAAGGCACAAGCTACTGGGATTGCTTCCGGGGAACCAACCTACGTCGCACAGAGATATCGTGCTTGGTCTGGGCTATTCAAGTTCTCTGCGGAACCGGACTCATGACCTACTCGACATACTTCTACAAGCAAGCCGGCCTGCCGACTACGCAATCATTCAACATGACCCTCGCTCAGTATGGTATCGGCATCATTGGCACCGTAAGCTCTTGGTTTTTGATTTCACGGTTTGGTCGCCGCACAATATATCTTGGCGGATTGGTCATCGCGGATGTCCTGCTGCTTGCCATTGGCTTAACATCTATCGCGCCGGCCTCCAACTCGCGCGCCAGCTGGGCTATCGGGTCGTTATTGCTGGTGTTCATCTTTGTATACGATACCACAATTGGTCCTGTCACTTACTCTCTTGTGTCGGAGATGCCATCTACGCGACTGCGTCCGAAAGCCATTGTATTGGCCCGGAACTTGTACATCTTTTGCTCCATCATCAATGGTGTCATAACACCGTACATGCTCAATCCCACGGCCTGGAACTGGAGGGCTAAGACCGGCTTCTTCTGGGCAGGGTCTTGTTCGCTGTGTCTCGTGTGGGCATACTTCCGTTTACCTGAGCCTAAGGGCCGCACTTACGGAGAAATCGACGACCTCTTCGAGCGACGCATACCCGCCAGAAAGTTCAGGGAGACGAAGACCAATCTTTTTGAAAGTCACATTGACGAGTACGATGAGTGTAAGGCGAAGGTGGAGATGATCGAGACGGCTCCCATGGCCAACTGATGTATTGGATTATTTAATTATTTTTGATTTGATGCGTTTTTTGATGTTATGAGAGTATGAGGATGTGACCATGCGATTTAATATAAAAATTTATTATTATGGAAATTTAAAGCAGCAACACCTCTTTATATTTTATCTCTATTATTTTCTTGTTGGCATTTATTATTTAGTTTTGAAATATTCCCCCTGCCTTAAGATGCTCCTTATTAGCTACACACTAAAAAGCCGTACGCTGTTTAGACGTCTCCTTGGAGCCAACGCGACCAGCATTTCCAAGTTAGGGTTCCACGTTGTAAGTTGCCCTTGGTACTGCTAACAGTCCAACAAACTGCCGAACGAACGGAGACAGTAAGGCGATGAGGATGCTTCCACGAAACTGGTCATAATCGTCTCAGATACCCGAAGGTATTGAACCAGAAGAGGAGATGGCCAAGATTAGAGTACGCTGGAGCGGTGACGATGGAAATTGCTGGTAGCTAGCATAATGGATAACGTACGGGAGTGAGGCGCCCAAGTGACGTCACAGGGTCTCACAAAATATTCGGATCTGAATACACTTACCCTTATGTTACATATCGAGACATCATTTCCTCAATACGGGGAGTAGTAGCCAGATAGGTCGTGTGTTGTCATTCGTAAGAAGTAGGTTGTCACCTGTTGCGACTTTTCAATATTATTTCTTGGCTGCGAACAGTCTTTAATTTCTTATAAAAGATATAACAATGTTCAGGGTACTCACTCCCCATCTCTCCTTCAATCTAAAACTCACAAAGCGACCCATACTCGTTCCATATCTAAAGTTATAACGAAACATTTTACTCTGTTACCAACACGCACATGATTCAAATTTAAATTGGTGGACTGCAATGGATCGCCCAACAACCGCATTGCGCATACGCCGGCCGAGCAAGCATGATCGAGTGCGGTTAAATATTACCAGCTGTTCCGCAAATCTGACGTGGTGAAATCAAAGTCGACCATTGGCTATTGTAGCGGCTCGTGCTAGCGCGCAACAAGGCACTGACAGATGGTTTTCTAAAATTCATGATTCATAATTGCGGGCCAGTCCCTTACGTTTAATTTTCACGGTTGGTTTTTCAAAGTATAACCGCGATGGCTTAACGCAAGCTCCGGGAAAATTTACCCTGCCCATGATGCTCATAACTATGCGATCCAGGGTCCAGGGTCAAACCTCCTTGACTATGCAGCGCTCCAAAAATCGGCGTATAGCAGACACTTTTAGTCGGAAGAAAAACTTTGGCCGGTTTCGCAGTTTGGCCGTTTCGCAGTCACACGCAGACTGATCGGTTGCGCGGAATTGTTGTGACGGTGTTGGCATAGTTTGTGGAGTTAGGGTTCTTCGTTTGTGAAGTGCAGTTCACGTGCTGCTCAGGGATCTACCCTATCCCTGCAACCGCTGCGCTTTCGCACCGTCTGCCGGAACTGTCGTCAGGTTTGCGCATCTCAACTTCTAGTGATGAGTGAATTTCGTTGGAGTGAGCCAGATTAAGGTGCAATTGTATAGAATCATCTAAATGTTAAGTATTTCAGTTTGTGAGTGTATGACTGTTCAGTCTATTTTTATCTCCATTTTATTCAGAACACGTCTAAAATATTAAAAGCAAAAAACTTATTCGAAAACATCTACAACGTCTATAGTTCAAGTCAAGCCTGACATCGCTTCTTTCTTCATGTGATTTGTGCAATCGGCCATGATCGAGGCCTGCTTTGCAATATCCTCCAACCTCGAAAGGACTTCTTTGTTGCCGTCGACAAAGCCATAGATGCAGTATTCCATATCGATATTTTTGCAGAAGTCAATGACATGCTTCTGCGCCGCGCGGAAGTTATGTCTCGGCATACGGGGGAAAAGGTGGTGCACGGCCTGAAACTGCAAGCCGCCATGCAAAAAGTCGAGCCATTCTGGGCAGTCGACGTCCATAGTTGTGCGCAGCATCTTTTGCGCGAATGACTCCGACACGCCGAGGTCTGCGGTTGACATGGCAAAGTGCGACAGTGTTATTTGCACATGTAATGGCATGGTGGCGATATGGCTTACTAGAACGTAGCCGATGCGAGCACTGATCGTTGGCAGTTGGCGGTATACCAACAAGTAGCCGTACCAATACCAAAACACAATTACGCCTACGATCTCGTAGTAGCGTAGCCAAGCTGCTTCGCCGTGACGTGGGCCTTTGCCTATCAACAGGTGTTCCCATGAGAGCCTGTGCAGATTGAATCTGCCAAAGCAGAGAATGGGATAGTAGGACCAGTTCTGAATAGGGACCATAGTTCGTGCGACAGCATCAAACTCTATCAAGCGATTGTAGTACGTGGAGAAAATATTGGTAAACGACTTGGTAGACACGGCAAAAAAGGGCAACTGCTGGATGTCTGGATCATGCACGGGATCGTTTGTGACAAAGTGATGGACGTTATGACTTGACTTCCACCAGCCAATGCTGAGACCGCTTATGTAGTTGGCTATAAGACCCGCAATGATATTGTCCCAGAAAAATGAGTGAGTGATGGCGCGATGTCCGGCATCATGAGCCGTGAACATGAGCTGGTGCCAGAACAGCCCGAGAAAGGTAGCCGACAGGAGATACCACTTGGTTTGCAGAAAATAGTATGAAAGTGCGCCGAGGGTGATATATCGCACGCATTCGCGGCCGTATCCCCAGTAGGTGCATTTGAAATAGCCTTCGCGCTGCAACGTAGCTTCGAGCTCCCGGAATTTGTTTGTTATGAATGTCTGCGTTCCGTAATCGAGAGACGGATATTTCTCGAGATCGTGTTTAACCAGTTTGCGGTCGTATTCCGCCATCAGCTCTGCACTGGCTGGCGGCTCACGCACGGAGGGCGAGACAGTTGTGAATTTCTGGACCTCTTCCGAGTCTGTCATCGAGTCGAACGAGTCGTGCCGTTTCGGAGCAACGATAATACCGTTAAGGGTGAGGATCTCGTCGGAGGAAGAGCCACTGGAAATGGAGGACGAGCGGGAAGACGCGGCGGCAAGGAATGTTATGTCCTCTTCAATCATCTCTTTGGTTCTAAAGAAGCCACCTTGTATTGGAGGCACGAAATTCTTCCAAACACCGTCGATTCGGCCGATCTGGAACTTGCGCGACAGGGCCTTTGCCTCGTCTGAGTGGTATCTGTTAGTTTTGTTAGCACCTGAATGGACAGAAGGACGATAAAATGGTTGTGCAACTCACGCATTGAATTCGTCCGTTGCATCGCGACCGACCATATGAAAGACAACCTTGTCGCCGCCCGGGTGCTTTTGAAGCCAGGAGTCGAGTCGCAGGACCCGGTTCTCGTATATGACAATTGTTTTGCCGTCTGCGATCATGGCCTCGACATCGTCGCTGGATAGAAGTTGTTTCGGACCCATTGAGTGTGAATTGTTAACGCGCGATAGACGTCTGGGTGAACGAGAGATGGCGACAGGGAGTAGGTTGCCGGACACAGGCGTATATAAACCAGATACAGGCAGGACAGGAAAGTGAGGACATTGTGCGAAGCAGGTTGACGCAGCCTTGGCCACGAGTGGATTTCCCCACGCATCTGTGCAAACCCCATGGTAGGTATGCGAGGAAAAATGGCGCTAACGTGATAAATATACCTTACAAGAGTGAGGAGAAATTGATCAGGGTCAAAGGATACGAACGCCACTCGCATTTACAAGGAGCTCGGGCCGAGAACGGATTGAGGAAGCCGCGCGGACAAAGGAGGGCGGGGCGCTCTGCGTGAAACCTTCATCAGGGTCCTGCTGTCAAAAGAAATTGTCGCACCAACCCAACTTTTGAATGGCGCCCACGCGGTTCGCAATCAAGCTCAGAAAGGGTTTGGTACCTGTCCCTTGCCCTGACCCTGCGCGCTTAGGCTCAAACACAGCCCAATTTGAATTTGATTCGCGAGTTCTATTCCCAAAGAGGCTAGTGGATGCAGCGGAATGGTCTCCGGTATGGCGCTCCTGGCGATAAGCACATGCAAATCTTACGAACTTCGCTAGGAAACTCACCCTAACCCACATAATAAAATCGCCATTGTCTTCCTTTCATTGCGGGTACGATTGGCCCTGCGGATTCCACACGCCCTGACGCCCCCCCCAAACCCGGGACTAAACGAGCAGCGAGCAGCCGCAGACAGCTGCATGCTGCGATCCGGCTTCTGAGTGCAGGGCCGGGTCTAGGCCGAACCGTAATACTACTGTTTATGTATCGCAGGATCGGTGTTAAGAGGATGAGAGCTGCAATTTAGACCACGACCCGAAAAATTGTCTGTCGTCGTTGAGGGCTTTTTCGGGTGTTGGGTCGGTGGATTATGGTTGAGTGCATTGCCCACCTGCATCTTCTGCTCAGCTGCAAGTCGAATTCCGGAAAGGACTTTCGAATTTGGCGAACTCAAGAAGATCCTAGTCTGGGTGGCTTTCACTCTAGGACTGTTGGCGATATGATATCGAAAACGTTTGGGCAAATCGGTATCGTCGAACTTAAGGTCTGCCAATAATTATCGTCTATCGTATCGGCCGAATAATTATTCGCTGATCATCCACGGAGCGAATATATTCGCTCAAATTGACTGGTCAATTACTAGGAGACCCCTTCTTGGGCTCTTGAGAAGTTAATAATAATACACATGCAAGTTAGGCAACCGAGTTATACCTTAAATGGCTACAAACTAGCCTATTCGGGTTAGATTTGCAGCTATTATATGCGCATATTTGGCGAGTCGAATACTCAAATATAATTCGCAATGCTCAGCATTTTCGAATAAAATCATCGAATATTATTCGTAATACTCAGCATTTGCGAATGACGAATACGAATATAGTCGATTAGTGCGAATATTCGTATTCGGTTCCGCCCTGACAGTCGCACTTTCTGAATATCTTGAGAGTGTTGCCTCGGGCCAATTTTACTTTGTATATGGTGCTTCCACTCCACTCGGGGCACCCCTAACAAGGCGTTTTTGTGTACCGCGGGCGTATATTTGAGCATTATGGCAAAGGGTGGGAAATTAGGCAGAATATACGTAATAAAATTATATACGATACATACAAGGCGCAAATAAAACACATACATCGTGCAAAATATAAATACAACAAACTACTCCAGATCTAGCATCTGCGGCAGTCGATTAGGTCTTGGTGGCGAGGATGGCCTTCGTTAGTTCCAACTTAGCAGATGTAAGGGATAAGAGAACATCAATGCGATACTATATTAGGAAGTCAGGCTTCCTAATGTAGTATAGCCAACTAAAACCTTATTTCTGTCATGTACCACAGCGGCCAATTATTGGGCTCTGCCATACGAAAGCGGCAAAGTACCCAACCACTCAAATGTCTCACAAATTTCAGTTTAAAGCCAAAAATATTCCCTAGGGTTAAGCAATATTAACACCATATTTTATTTTACTTTGTAATTGAATAATTTGTGGTGGCGATGAAAAGTTTTGTTGGCGATATGGTACAATTGCCTCGACTAGAGTGGCAGCACAAAAAGTACCCCTGATCTGTAATGATTCCTTTGATTTACGCGCATTATAAGTCCTACTAGTCATACACCGTCCACACCTAACGGAGACGGTCCTTAAGATCCTGCCAAGAGGTGCAGAAGAGTGCTGGACAATCAGTTCTGGCCCCCGTGGAGTTATGGGCCTGATCTATTAATAATCACTAATTTTAGCTGAGTTTCTGAATTTTAAATTAGTGACGCGCAACTAAGAAAAGGTGTATATGTACCAGATTAAAGGAACATTTTGAATGGCGATTAGATTTCCAGTAAGGTGCTTCATAGTCCAAATTTGCTAGCCGCTTTGAGTCATCAATACGCTCCCAGAATACTCCGTAAGGGCTGTCCCACGTCTCCTTTCTCTAAGATTGCTCATCGCCTAATCCGCCCGTCTTTCCCATGACTGATCTCGCTTGAATTATATCCAACCGATATGTCGAAAAAGCCCGCCGCCCTGCACAATGAGGTCATAACCACTAAGATCTACGACCCGACGACGCTCGGCAATGCGCCCATCCTCCCCGCTCTCGCCGCTATGATAAACTCTTCCTTCGCAGAACACTTCGCTCCATTCGTGAGTCCTACCATCGTTAACGGGGCTCAACGTCTCAGCTCTCCCAACGAGCTAGCTGAAGACATTACACCTGGTGGGTTTACCGTCGTTGCATTCTCGCCTTCGTCGCCGGAGACACCCATCGCTACGGCGTCAGTAAAAGTGTATTACAACGACAAGTTCTGGGAAGACTGGGGTGACGCACGGCGATTGAAACTGAAACAATGGAAGGAGGAGAATAAAGATGCAGTGCATACGCAATGGGAGATAACAGCGGTGGCAGTCCGTTACTCTCCCGAGTACTTGAAGAAGGGCCTCGCGACTCACGTTGTCAACGTAGTCGCGGAAGAATTAAAGCGTCGTTTGCTGGCCTCTCAGAAACAGACGGACGGGGAATTGAAGACGATGGTCCGGGTAGTCAAGGAAATTAACGGCGACTATTGGCTTAAAAAGGGATTTGTATTGGTCGAGGAAACGGTGATCCCAGCTGGAATTTTGGGAAATCTTACAGAGTTGACAAATTGGGATATGGAAAAAACTCTGCGAATTGATGACTAGTCACCTCTATCGCATTCACTGTTATAAAAGTTTGGTCAGTTGGATTTCCGAATGCAATTTGAATGCAGATCAGAAAAGGCACAATTCTCAGGTCTGGGTCTGGAGGTGGCTTGTCCGTAATTCCCGTTACGAGCAACTGGGGAGAGAAATTAGACAAACTTTGTACACAATTAGCTACGTCCGATTGTTTGGAGAATTCACAAAGCTAACAAGAGGCCGCCACAAGAAACCTTAGACGAACATGATCCAAATACACGTAAGCACTCTACGTACACATACACGCCCAGAGGACATGACTCATCATTAGTTCTTGCACTTGTGCAGATTCCGTTCCTCATATCGTTACTTCTTTCTCATCCTACGATAATATGGCTTTATCAGTGAACGGTGTAGGCATGAAAATAAAATTTGGACTACTGATGTTGAGGGACAGCACTTGCATCTGGGCGAGGACAAGTTTACTTTCACGTTTATTAACCAATCTAACATATAGTAAGATATGACATATCGACCAAATCAACACCATATTCCGTAAAATCGCAAAAAAACGATACCAAGGTTACTGGTGAAAATAAATGTGTATCCCAACACCTAAGCCAAAAATTATACAGTACAAGACAAAAATCCAAAATAGAACTATTTGTTACATAACATTAAATAACACGTTACATATGCATGTCACCTTGATAGCTACCATCCCGTATAGTGCCATCCGCTACTGTGGCAGTGGTGGTCTTGTGATCTCCGTCCTGCCATCGCGGTGGCCAGTCTTGTGGGCCTTGCACGCTGGCGTTGTACGATGACATATACATCCAACCTTGTTGTGATTGTTGTTGCTGTCGTTCTAATTGTGAATCGGGAAGTTGTCGTTCAGTCTGATGATGAATTTGTTGCTCAGGCGACGAATGTGCGCTGCCGCTCGCTGACAAGGCTCGCAATTCGCCAGATGACATATGTGGCGGATATTTACCATTTCCGTCTATGTCACCGTGTCCCATCAGGAATACCATGTCATTGGCCATGTTCATACCGGTCTCATTCCAATACCGCATTGCATGAAGATTATACAGCTCATCTTCCTCGTACGGACCATGGGCCTCGCTATAGCGACTATCCTGCGTTTGCTGTCCGGACTCGTCCTCCTCTTCGTCGTCATTCTCATCGTCTTCCTCTTCCTCATCGTCCCGTGCCTTTGTGGCTCGTTTCTCAATTTCAAATATCGGAATCCTGGAAATAGCCAAATCGAGCTTGCGCAATGCTTGAGACATCTGCTCAAAACCGCGGGACGACACTCGCAAAGTCCACCGATATTCATCCAAGCACGTCTTGAAAAGCTTGCGTTCCTCATGCTCAGTCGCTGTAGCGAATAATAACGCCGCGAATGTCCCGACTAGGGCAAAGTTTGTCGCCGATGCTGAATACCAAAATGCCTGAATGTGTTCTGGCTTCAAATTCTTGACAAAATCCATCGCGGCAAGTAGACGGACTCGCGCGGCAGATCGACAGACTTGAACAATTTCTTTAGGAGTAGAGGGCGTGAGCGCGTGGATAATGCGCCGATGCAGAGTGATTTCTGTCGCAAAATACGCCAGGTGCAGCGAGCCGTTCGACGAAAGCTTGCGGGTCTTGAGTTGTGTATTCATGCGTAAACTTTCAGGGAGACCCTGGTACCAGTCCTTGAGTTTGATCTGTATCGGCTTAGCTGTCTCGAGGATACGCTCGATGTCGCGCAACTCGCGTTCAGCAGTGACCGTGAATAATGTTGAAAGCACTTCATGCACGATCTCAGATAGCGAGATCATCTCCTGGAATAATCTTCGCCCGTTTTCGACTTCTGCCGATCCATCCTCGTTTGACTCGTCCGCAGCTGTCTCAGGGAAATCATCAGACGTGACATGCTTGACAAGCCAATTCCTCTTATCTATATGCGACGGTCGTGACTGGGTAAGTGCATGCCATTTGTCTTGCAGCCAGACACCCCATGCTAGCCTACGCCGTAAACCGCGCTCCCACTTTGGAATCCGCCATTTTTCACAGTCGAGTCCGAGCCCAAGTTCTTCAGCTAGCGCGACAACATGCGAACACAGAGGCCAATCACCCGCGCTATCGTGTCGTCGTTGGAGCAGAAGAAGCCCGGCCTGGACAGTTGATAGTTTCGGTCGCATGATGACGTCTGCAAATGTCTTGTGTGCAAGTTTGTCCAGCTTCTCTACATCCGGCTTTTGTAGCGGCGCCAGCTCCGGATCGTATGACCACCAGTTCAAAGCTAGTGAGTATACAGCAGCGAGTAGCGGTGGAGCAAATTCTCTGTGGGTGCGCGAGTACTTCTCCAAAAATACTTTCTTGTGTAAGACCGGAAAGGACGGATGGACAATGCGGAAGTACAAATCAATAAGTGCTTGACCGTGTGGAGCAACGATGCGTTCAATATCGTCAACTGTCTTCAGCATCTCCTCGTACCCGTCAATGGACCGGTCATACTCCATAATAAACATGGCGTCAGGGGCCACCTTGCGCAGGCTGACGCCATTTGCAAGCTCCGCTTCGTCACGGCGATCGAACGGGATCAAGTCGAGAAAGCCGTAGTCAAGTGTGGAAGACGAGCCGGCGTAGGTTGACCACCGTGGATTCTGCAGGCCGAGTGTCTTTTTGAGAAGTGAGTGGCCGCGGATCGTACTGTAGTCTTCTATGGGCAGGGTTTCGCGGATCGGAACCTGAGAATGCAGTGATGATACAGACGCGACACTGCTCTCTGGCGGTGACATGTTTGTGAATGTGGCTGGCGGCGACCCATCGACCCTTGTTACCGAATTAGCATAGACATTGAGATAGGCACGTAACTGGCAACGTACTTAGTGACTTTGGGCGCACTTGCTCCTTCGACGGCACTCTGGGCGTCTCTCTTGCGCCTGGGCTTGGGCCCTTCTAAAAACGTGCACTCTTGTTTGCGGAATCGGCATAGCACACACGAATCGTCGTTCGGGGGTATAAAACACCGTGACTTGCGTCGCCGGCAGGAGTCACATGGCCGGGACTTCTGCCCGGGCTGGAGGCCGAGCAGTGCCTGCGTCGCGCCTTGCATGCCGGCACCGGCTGTCGGAACAGCACCACCCTGCTGCGGCAGTGATCCAGTGTTCATCATTGCAGGCGCGGGTACAGGAATGCCGGGATGGGAGGAAGAGAGCGGGAGAATGGCGGGGATCTGGTGGGCCAGCGGTGCGAGGACGGGATACGTGGCTTGCTGTGGAAATGGCTGCTGTTGTGAATGCTGCTGAGTAACATTCTCCAATGGCGCTGATTTCTGTTGCTTCGGAATTCGAGGAGAAGGAGGAAGAGCCTGCTGGAGGGGCCCCGACGCTCCAGTCTGTAGTTGCAGCGGTTGCCGATGCGGAGTTTGCTGCGCCTGCTGCTGCGGCTGCGGAACAGGTAGCGGCTGCCCGGTCCAGGCGTGGCCCGTCGTGGCAGGCGACGGCGGCATTTGCTGGACTGATGTGGTGATGGGAGTACCCTACTGTCGATTGTGGTTGTGTTTACTGAAAGTCGTGGAGAGCGAGTTCATTTGCAGGCGAGACTAATATCGTTCAAATGACTGCGGGACAAAGCAAGTTAGCAGGGGTGGTAAATAGCAATTAGTTCAACAAAGATATCATATAGCTAACAATTATGGGCTCTAGTGCGCTCGCTGATATTTCTGCTGGCCCACTGCTAACTTTCACTGAAGCCCGTGCGTGCAAGCCACTCTCAGCCACTACAGCCACCCGGCACTTGGTCAGATAACTTAATATGACATAAGTTAACTCACATGTAATAAGTTAACTAGTAGTTAACTAAGAGCCCCCTTCTTTATGTGAATGTCACGTTGTCACGAATGCAAAACATGAAAACAAAATTTTAATACAATATGTAAATTAATAAACTTATATGTAAATTATACTGTAAGCACATATACTCTCAGTTTCCTAAATTGATCCACCAGTCCGCAGCGAGTGGCCTTCAAAATCACTTTTATACTCTCTAATAGACACTGAACATTGATCCCGATACATCATTTACACCTACTACGAAGACTTAACTAAAAGAACAACGAAAAGACAAACCCAAACCGTATCACAAAACAACCCGTCTTGTCTTTGTTGTTGATGACCGAAATGCAATGCAAGCAGCAACTTATAAACAACTATCATCGTCAAACCCACAAAATCGATTCAAAATATGCGTATCATTGCACCATCGTGTTCGCCGAATTGTGCTTCGCACTCTCCTCAACCTGTTTCCACAAAAGCTGTCGGTGCTCCTCTTTGGCGTCCGCATGCTCCTCTGTTTCCCTGTACAACGCTGCACATTCTTCAAACAGTGACGGGTTCAGTTCCATAAACATTTTGACTGCATTGCACACCATCGTATGGATTGTCCGGTTCCAATGGCCCCGTGCGTTCCGGTATAAGGCTGAGAACATGATTGGCAGAATCGTCTCCACATTTTCACTCATCAAGGACACAAAGTACTCGTTGTTCCACAAATAGAGTGCCCGTTCCGCCACCTGAAAATGCTGACTCGATACGCACTTTGCAAGCTGCTGAAACAGAGGCACCTGGATCTTCAGAAACTCGGACGGCTCCAGTATCTCAAAAATGTCCTCAATTTCGTTCAAAAACATCACTTCTTTTGGACTATTCACTTTCGGCCAGTAATGCAGTAGTCCAAGGACAACTTCTTCTGTCAAGCTCGGGTCCTTCTCTATAAATTGCACAATGCAGTACGCCAGCTGCGGATGATATAAGCTCAACGACTTAGCTTTGTGCAACGGAATCAGTACTCGCGCAAGGAAAATCTTGTGTTCCTCCTTCAGTGGCAGGGCGAATCCGTTAATGATACTACCCAAAATCTCTAGCAACTCAGCGACGCCGTTAAATCTACCTGTCTCGTATATAAATTGGAAGAAAACGTTATTCATACACCGCCGGATGAATGATCGCAGATTGAGGAATTTGCCGTAAATCCTGTGAAGAGTTGTTTTTAAATAGTCTCGCTCTCTCGGGTCTTCGGTGTCGAATAATTCGAGTAATTGTTGTACAAAGTGATGATCTATATAAGACTTCGCCACACTATGCTGGAAATCCGGTGACTCCACAAACTTGAGGAAAAACTCGTACACAACCTGCATATGTGGCCATGCGATCTCCAACACCGGCTCGTCTTCATCAGGATCGTAGATATCGCCGACCGGATTCACAGGCGGCGGAATCGGTCGAAATAAATTCCGTCCAAACATGTCCACAACACTAGCATACATCTGTTCCGTGTACGTCATACGCGTGGTCGACACGAAATCCAGCAGCTCATGTAACGCAACCCGCTTGATTTCCTTCGACTTCATATCTGACGACGGATCACCGAAATCAAATATGACATTGCACTGTTCAATCTTCTTGAAAAACAGATCCTGCCGACTCGTTGCCGGTACCTCATGGAATCCGGGAAGTTTCTCTAACTCGCGCTTGGCCGAAATCTCGAACCGCGAAGAGTGGTGTCGCCGAGTCGGCGACCCAATTTCGTCCGGCATGCCAGTTTTTAATCTGTCAAATGTGGGCGATCGCTGGCCGTGTCGTGGGGCCGCCAGGTCACCGGGCATCGTTTCTGTTGCCCCTGGTGGGGGTACGTGAATCTGATACTTGTTAGCGATCATTCACCGCATCGCATTCAAACTAATCACGCACTACTGCTGACAAGCCATTGAGTGTATTCACAGTCGTCTGTGCACTTCCACCTCCTGGTGATCCTTGATACGGTGTTGGGGATGCCGGCGAAACTTCTGGAGGCTGTACAGTGCCCGCCGTGGTCGATGAGGGTGGTTTGCCGATCACAGCAGGCGGCGCAGACGACCCTGACTTGCTCTGGCCGGATGGACTCCGGGATTGATCTGAGTTCGTCCGTGATGGCTGCTCTTTCGCCGACAGATCCTTCTTGTTGCTCCGTGATGCTGGTCCAGAGGTGCCGGCCAGTGCGTTGTTTGATTTCACCGAAAGGCCGGACTGGCTGGATTGTACTGACGACCCGGACGATCCGGATGATCCGGATGGCGACGACGGATCGTGTGTACTTCTCGAGCGGGATAACTAGACCGATCAACCGTCAGCTCGTAAGCGCATCAATAAACTGAGCGAGATGCCCTCTTACAACACGCTGTTTAAAACCCTTCATGGCGAGGACGCCAGACGGTCCTGCGCTATATCCTTGCGGTGATAGATCGAAATCGAAACGAGATGATGATGCCGCTGTCGACGCACAAAAAGATGCCCTTTTGCTGTTTTTGGGGATTATGTCGAAATGAGGAGGTGTGATTTGTGTGCGCGACGTGCAACGGTACTCCTTAGATTTAGCCACTGTGTCATCTAATTCGAATTGCGTGACTACGCGCGTCCATACAAATACGTCCCAAGTATTGGCAATACTGCAACAAACAATTCTTTGTTAAATGTGACCGACGGCCAATCTACATATAATGTCGCTGGATATCGTCCCACGTATCACTTGCATCGAACACCCCGGTGCAGTCCACGACGTCGACAGAGCCATTCTTACACTGGGCGGGAAGGACGCACTGCGAAAGGTTGTGGGTATCAATTGACTTTATACTTTGCATTCTAACTTGATCCGATACAGACAATTAATTCGGGCGGCCAGAGACCACTTGAACTAACGCTATGTCCCGAAGACCAATTCTCGCATCCGATTGTATCGCGATCGACAACACACGGTCATTCGATCGTGCTCCGAGTGAAGGTCAAGAAATCGCTCCTGGCCCAACATGACGGTGATCTACGAAAGACGTTGGAGGCGCATCGCAACTCATACACAGCAGCCCCGTGTGCGGTCGTAAACTGTTTTGTCAGGTTCAGAGGTTTGTCTATGGACCGAGTTATTAGTGTAGGCCAATGCTGATGTGGTTAGAATTGGCTGATTATCAGTACAGCACTCTCAATTCCCCTTTCGTCTCCAGTATGAGGTCGTCGTTGTACTCGGGAGACTGTATGCCTATCCTAATTTTATTTGTACTTGTTAATGACGCTAACATATCAGTGGACGCAATTGCGCAGCTCACGTTCTCAGATTCTCAGCCATCAGCGACCGACTTTGACATGCCCCCCCCTCCGAGGTTCTCCCGTATCACCGTCCCATTTGACTACTCCTACCGCCAGAATCCGGCAGTTCACGCTGTGACTGATGCATCAGGCGCAACTCGTCTCGTCAACAAGTCGATCGTCCAGAGATTATTCAGCAAAATCGTGCGGTGGACCGACGCAGCCGTTCCAGATGAGTCCTATGCGACAAAGAACCTGCCAGTCGCGAAAGCGACGGCGGCCAATCCACGCATGCTGGAAATTATTGAGTTACTGCGCACGAAATTTGAGGAGCGGCCTATCTGGACTAGACGTGCATTGGAGGAAGAGGCACTGGATGAGGAGCTGCGCCACATGTGGGCCTCGCATGTCAAATTCGCGTTACCGTATGTTGCATTTACGTGGAAAAGTGGGCCATGGAGGGCGACTTATACAAAGTATGGAATTGATCCACGGAAAGATAAAAAGTATGCGAAATATCAGACCGAATATTTCAGGATTGCGCCAAAAGATGAGGAGGAAGGTAAAAGGCCTGGGAGGACTGTTCCGCTTAAGGATGAAGAGGACGCAGATGACAGGAAACCTGATGTGGATGTTCCGACCCATATTTTTGATGGCATTCATTTGCCCGCTGGCAGAAGCTTTCAACTCTGCGATATTACCGATCCCGTGTTGGCCGAATTGGTGCAGCATGGCGGATTGAGGGACGAGGCGGATGAGAAAGACGGGTGGTATAAGGCGACAACAATGTCCAAAATTCGACGAATTATTAGACTTAAGCTCATGGCATTATGGAATGGCCAAGCAATTAAGCAAATGGACGTTGCAAAGATATTGGAGGAGGCAAGCGATGATGAAGCAGTCGCAGCTGCGGCCGCCGCGGCTGAGCAATCGGCGACGGAAGGCGAAGATGATGCTCGGGCCACGACAAAAGATGAGCATACTGAGTCGAACGAAAAGGAGGTTTTACATGCAGTGTCGGCTGTTAGTCAGGACGGTAGTCAGAAACTACGCGAGCTGTTAGGCATTTTGCAGCAGGAAGAAGGAGAAGGAGGTTTGTTTACATTTTTGTTGCCACAGCTGTCATCCAGGGGATAATCTGCTAATAACTTACGCAGAGCGCGGATTTGTTGACGCGGACGAGTATGAAATCTTCGACGACGATGACGATGAGGGGTAGCCGACACGAAATTATCTGGACGGTGCCCAGCAGTGTCACGCCGTTCCTGATCAACCGCGCGCGTGAGTTTATGCGACGGCACATGGGTCGCAGACGTTTCTCGCTAGGGCTTCGCGTTGTCGCCTAGGCTGTGCGGGTAACTTAACTCCTGTGAGAATTTGAATATGTGCTTGCTTGGCCGAGAAGCTGTTGCTTGACCTCTGATCGCCGCTTTTTGTGTGGGCGCTGGAAGGATTTCAGTTCATCAGCAAGGCGAGGCGGGGTCTGTGGCTGTTCAAATTAAGCTTTAACGATACAGGCATCGTGAGCTCAATGAACTCCATGCACCTACCACCATGGCCGGTAGAGTGCGCTTGTAGTATATTGTGTACGGGGACTATAATTGATTGTCCAGATAGGAAAATTGGTTTTTGCGCTAGCAGTTGCTTAAAGTAATTCTTTCGTCATCGGACATATCGAGGAAGTTATCCTGGTCCGCTGATTGTCATATCGCCCTAACCCAGGTGTAGAT
Source organism: Lipomyces kockii (assembly GCA_030568215.1). Taxonomy (NCBI): domain Eukaryota; kingdom Fungi; phylum Ascomycota; class Lipomycetes; order Lipomycetales; family Lipomycetaceae; genus Lipomyces; species Lipomyces kockii. The sequence goes on along the minus strand of JAJLTN010000675.1, from coordinate 152,086 downwards.
TTGCCTGACTGATGTTAAGGGTTCAGTCGCCTGGAGGCACCAAGATAATGAGCTGTGGACTGACTGATTAGGAACGCTCGGGGCAGGTTGCCTTCTCATTCGTTCTGCTACTCACTCAACTATCCCGTTGCATTTTTCATCTTATTTTCACCGCAAAATCGCCAACAATATCCAGCAACCATCCTTAATTAAATAAATGGCGGCAGTAGCAACAGAGGCACCAATCTCGCCCTCCGCGACAGAAGCTGGAACAGCACCAGATGGCCTCTCGCCGGTCGGCACAGTGAGCACATCAAAGTTTCCACCGACACTGGCCTCAGTAACTTTTCCCGCCCCACCTACACTTCCAAAAATCATCGTCACGAAGGACGATATCAAAAATAATGTCGCCGCGTATGAGACGCTGTTGAGCGCTGCGGCTGCACTACGTACTGCTCTCGCGGCTGTGGCCCAGGCTGAGAATCAGTTTGGTACAGCACTCGAAACATGCGCAAAGTGCCGCGGTGCCAGTGAGAGCGAGGATGGGTTGTCTGGAGCTGCTGGATTGCAATACCTTGCCGCGAATCATCATAAGATCTTGTCCGAGAGTTTCACGAAAGGGTTCGAGCAGCCAGTGCAAGCTGAAGTTGATACTTATGCAAAGTTGACCAAAGAGCACGAAGATAAATTCCAGAAAGAAACGATTTCACGCACGAATCAATTGCGCAAGACTGAGAAGCAGCATGTCAAGTTGGGCAAGAAGAAACAGCGAAACTTGGCGCTTTATCGAAGTGCGTTGATGGACTTGACTGCACAGGTTGACGGACTGGAAAAACTGAAGTATGAGTACTTCAAGTATTCGCTGGATATCACACAGGATATCTCGGCGAAGATACTGAAGCAGGCAACCGGTATTGTTCGTGCGGAAGTCGAAATTTTTGAAGGTATTGCGCGAAAAGGATGGACCGGTGAGGGCTTGGACGACATTCTTTCCAACAGCACAGATCCGTTTGCGGTAGAGGAAAAGGAAGAACCCCCCGAGATTATTGTTGTTCTACCGCACGAATCTATCATTCCGGCCGCACCTGATGATGAATCCGTGCCTGAAATTATTACTCCGGAAGATGGCGAAAAGGACGAAGGCGAAGCTCCTGGTGAGGAATCGGCAGATGGGTCGTCTGCCAGCGCCGCACCGGTAGGCATCGAGAAAGCAAATGGCGATGTAGAGGAGCCGGCAATCGCGTCAGAAGAACCGAAGTTGGAGGAGGAAGTCAAGCCAGAGGGAGGACAAGACTGTCAGGACGAGCAGGAAAGCCCTCATCCACCCAACGTGGAGGGTTCGCAAGAAGACTGGGCCGGGGAAAGAGAGGGTAATAAAGAGTAAAGGATGAAACGTTTGGCAGGTTCGCTCACTAGACGGGGAACAAAGGGAGTTTGTTTGGTTTGGAGGAAGGCAGCATGATATGAACCATGAGAGTATCTATCTAGCTTGGATCTTTTGAATCATGAGGCTTATTTATTTGGATTTAATTTTGATAAGGGTCTAATTTGTAATGGCTGTGGCTGAAGTAGCGTTTTCTCATTAAATATGTGTTGTATTCGCTCATAGGTTGTAGTACTGGCGGTCCTTGTAATTTCACGGTCTTGTCTAGTATATAGCTGCTAGATGCAGCTGTATAATTGACTATAAATCGTAGTTGCGAGTTTGTTAACATACTACAAACACCCGACTAGGTGTAGCCTCGAGACGCCGACGGCGAATCTACAAACGTTGGTCAGTCAACTACGGCAGTGTCGGTGGGAACATTCGCGATGCGCCCCTGAAATTGCCCCCGGATTTATTGACTCTCATTCCGCTCTGGCCGTCAGGAGTCGAGTTCCCGAGTAGTGATAGAAATACAAACATGTATTAATAATCACTAATGAGACTGTATAGTGTATACACCTCTGTCACCTCACACAAACAAGCACAGTATAACAGATTATATTTGAGATGCGCATCGGTCGCATGTCCGGCATTTATAACTGTTTCGAGTGTAGATTGGACGTGAGCTGTTACGAGACCGAAAAGGGCTCCGGTGGGAAGCCATCGTGTCACCGATTTATGATGGTCCAACTTACTGGTGCATTTGACGGTTTAACAAGCAACCGCACAAATAGACGGGATGACACTGTTGGTTATTGCATCCCGCGCATGCTCCGGCACTAGTCCCGAATAGTTACCTGTTGCTGACATAATTTCTGTGTCAGCTAGACCAGGCTCTGATTGGCTCTGTCGGGATCCGCGAAACGATTTTTTTACGCCGGGTACATGTAGACGCAGATTGAAGTCCATCTCGTCCGGCACCGACTCATCCTTCTCCTCCACACTTCCATCTGCCCTATCAATTGAATAATGCTGCTCTCTCGCACCATCTGCCGCTCGGCCGCTCTCGTGCGCCCTCTGCGCTCCGTCTCGATCAAGGTATGTGTCTCACCAACAATCGCTTGGTTGGTTCTGCATGCCCGGAGCTGCCGGTACTTGCCTATCGCTTGTTCCGGCCATTCGGATCGTTTCAGTGCACTCAGCTCTGGTCTATATGAGTTCAGAGTACAAAGCACCAGCTTTTGCTCGTTTGTACCGAAGAAGTCCAATTATGCAATACTTGTATATGTGGATCACTGGCTAACAATTATTTTCCTCCAGACTCTCCGACGAAATGCTTCCACCGAGGTCGCCGAGTTTAAGGGAACGAAGAATGCCGATGTATGTGTTGTAATTTGGTTTTGCCCGATAACTGTTGGTGGACAGGTGTTAATATGTTTTATGGCGCAGGGCAAATACACCGTCACAATGATCGAGGGTGATGGTGAGTCCTCCTCATTACACTTTGCTACGGACCAATATCAATAGAGCACAACTAATTGAGTGTAGGTATTGGTGTTGAGATTTCTGCTGCTGTCAAAGATATATACGCCGCCGCGAAGGTATGTTTGTGTGCGCCGCGTTCTGGATAGCGTTGACTGACATGCCCTACACAGGTTCCCATCATCTGGGAGGCAGTAGACGTCACTCCTATTCTCAAAGACGGCAAGACCGCGATACCCGATGTCGCGATTGACTCCGTCAAGCGAAATCTTGTCGCGCTGAAGGGCCCGCTTGCCACCCCCATCGGCAAGGGACATGTCTCGCTCAATTTGACTCTTCGCCGCACATTTAACCTCTTTGCGAACTTGCGACCATGCCGTTCCGTAGTAGGCTACAAGACCCCCTACGACAACGTCGATACTGTCCTCATTCGTGAGAACACCGAGGGCGAATACTCCGGTATTGAGCACGTTGTCGTCGAGGGCGTCGTCCAGAGCATCAAGCTCATTACTCGACCCGCTTGCGAGCGTGTCATTCGCTACGCTTTCCAGCACGCGCGTGCCACCGGTAAGCCTAAGGTGCTCGTTGTCCACAAGGCCACCATCATGAAGATGTCCGACGGTCTCTTCCTCAGCACAGCGAAGGAGATCGCGAAGGAGTACCCCGATATTGAGCTCGGTGCTGAGCTACTCGACAACACATGCCTCAAGATCGTCACTGACCCTGAACCATACAAGCCAGTTGTTATGGTTATGCCCAATCTGTACGGTGATATCTTGTCCGACATGTGCTCCGGCTTGATCGGCGGTCTCGGTCTCACTCCGTCTGGTAACATGGGTGACGAAGTCAGTATATTCGAAGCGGTCCACGGTTCTGCTCCCGATATCGCAGGCAAGGGCTTGGCCAACCCCACCGCTCTCCTCCTGTCCTCCGTTATGATGCTCCGTCATATGAAACTCAATGACTACGCCGACAAGATCGAGAACGCTGTTCTGAAGACTATTGCCTCCGGCCCCGAGAACATCACCCGCGACTTGAAGGGCACTGCTGGCACCAAGCACTTCACCGAGCAGATTATCAGGCGTCTGTAAATTAGTTAGTTGGTTTGTGTATATCACGGGTCGTAGCATCGGGCCGACGGCTCTTTTGTTGTGAACGGTTGACTGTTATTAAAGTTACTTAGATTGTCGTCGTTTCAATTATACATTATTGAGAAACTCTGTCTAGCTGATTGCCTTTTTTTTGTATGTCATGATCTTAATGTCACGGGTTAGGTTTTCTATATGTATTACAATCTATTCGTCATCCTATGTAAATCAACTTCTGTGTCGTACATACGAGTTGGTGATGATTAGTTTTAATATAATGATACACAATATATATTGTAAGTAGGGACCTATCACAATTATTAATCCTACGCTGTACAAGTCAGATTAACTAATATTACATAAATTCCTACCACCATATATCTTCTCCTTTCTGCAGCAGAATATAGGATTCCAGTTTCAACGACCAGGTACTCACCAAAACGTACCAACGTCCATCTGCTCGCCAATAGCAGACAGATCAAAATTCTCAATTTCCATCTCATCCATCCAGGAAAACATCATCTGCTCCCCATTATTGATCTGTACCGCGCTATTACCATGCTGGTCCAGTAGTTGTTGCTCTACCGTCTGACTGTCGCCCTGGTGATAGTGTTGCTGATTCATCAACGGTGGAAGCTCATCGAATACCACGTCTGGAGAGACATTAGCCACGGTTGTCGGCGGAGACGATGGTGTCACTATGTCCTTGTATTCCCGAACAAGATTATTCACTTCAAAGCGTTGCATGATCTTGAGCACCGAGTCGTCTATCGATTCCTCATAGCCTGTCATGTTCGCCAATTCCACGTTCTGCGGCCGTTGTTGGTTATTCCCCTGAGAGGCTGGGAACAACGGGAAATCGTCCAGCGCATCGGCTGTCGTCGCAGTCGTTCCATTCGAATTCGCAATATTCGGGAGTCCTGGCACGGATTTTTCTATTCGCAGCTTCTTGATCTCCCGATCAACCACATCCTCTTCCGGAGGCGAGTTGGCCTTGTGCGCAGCCTGTAATTGTGCATACCTGACCCTCTCCTTCTCAACTTGGACCTTGACCCGCGGCAATAACTCTTTCAATAACCGATACGCCTTGTCTGCAACTTTATTCCTCGTCCTAACAAGCCTCAACCTCGCCAACGCGCCCTCAACTGCTTTCAAACACTGCCACACATCAATAACATTCCCGGACTTGTCGTCGCACATAACAAATCCTGACTCAGCTAAGCTACCGCTCATCTTCAAAATCTCTCGACATATCAAGACTGAGGGTTCCAAATGCTGGTACGCGATCATGAACTGCCGGTACTGGTGCTCCTTGGAAAACGCTAGCATCCGGTCTGCAGCGGTCAATAGACGTAAACAGAAAGATAGTGGATTCGGGACAGCCACTTTACGCCTGTACAGCGCGCAGAGTATCATACAGATCGTCGAAGCAACTGACTCACGGTGGGTGACCAAGAACGGGTACTGTTCATCCAAGGACGTGTCAGGAGAGTAGAGCGCAAAGTATGCTGGCAGTGACGCTGTGTATACAGCTAGGTTCCTGTGGAGCTTGCACGGTTCAGTGTCAAGATCGGATATGACAACCGACAGTCTGAACGTAAGCACGCGGCCGGTGAATTCAGTGATAGCCGGGGCAGGAGTGATGGCTGGATAGTAGCATTCATCCGGCAAATCCAATGGGAGAGGTACATTGCACAGCTTGTCTACAATCATAGTCGGCCGGCCCAGAATAAGCCCCATGCATCTATCCCAGTTATAGATCGTCCACCACAATCGCCGGCGCCGCTCGCGTTCGTACGATAAAGCCGTATGAGGTTCTTCAATGTGGAGGTTGATTTCTTGGGCCATGCGGACAACAGGTGCCAAACAGTACCAACTCTCTTTCATTCGTGACTCGCATTTTAGCCATGCACCACGTAGCAGGCCTTCCAACACCCTGTCTATACAATCGGGCAATAACTCGGCTAGTTCAATAGCCGCTTGTGAGTAGTCTTTGGACAAGGTCTCTAGCGATTGATCAATTTGCCGGAGTGTAGCAAGGTGCTCCATTGGTACGAATTGCATCGCTATAGACATCAAACGGAAAGTTAACATAGGGGTTGCAACACTACCTGCCCGAGCTGGTAGCTCCCACCATAGTCGCAGACTGTCACAGAATGCACCTTGATTTAACATCTGATAAAAGTTGGCATCGGAGAAAAATATCTTGACCAGCAGCGCGACATACGGCCTAGGGGGCATAATGCGCAGTATCCTCGAAACGACCTTACTGTTGCGAGACGCGATTCTGCTTTGTCTGGCCTTCGTGGCAGAATAAGTAGGTGAGTTCCTGAGCTTAAGCTCCGCAATGTCCTGAGCGATATTTGAAATGCCGCATTTGAAATAGCCCAACGCGTCAGTATCATCGTCCTCGGAGTCCAAAACGTCCTCGACAGGTGAATCAGAATTTTCGTTAAAGCTATACTCAATAACGTTGTTATTTTCGCAGTTACTATTATCGGCAGCACGGCCCCTTTTTCGAGAGAAGGAAACCGATGGCGTGCAGTCAGTGTTTGGTGTAAATTCGCTCTTAGAAGGCGATCTGCGTACGTAAGTAGCAGGACTAGAGTTGCTAGATGACGACGAGGTTTCTGTGGTCGTTGCTGCAGTCTGCGCAGCCGCCGCCAATCTTGGGGAAGAAGACCGAGTGGTGTACTGGCATAGATTCTGGACCTTGCGCCCGATACACTGATTGCACGGTTGTTGGCGATCGCACTGACTGTATCTTAGCATACGTTGACCAACTACAATGAATAACCCAAGGTCAAACCTTTTGTTTGCGTCTGTGGCATTCATTGCAAGAAATCACAATTCGCGTCCGTCGAGTCGCTTGTTGCGTGATGCCACTGCAGCTGTAGCTGCTGTCATTGTCATTTGCTTGTGAATGCGGCATGTTGTATTATATGAATGAAATCGTCTCACAATATGGTGACGTTCGATTGTATATGCTGCTTCGTGGTGTACAATATCAGAATAAGTCAAGTTTGTCAGCAACTGCGCTTAGATATCACGATATCCAGTTTATCTGAATCCCTGGAACCAACCAACCGACAACTCGGCTTTTATATCAGCACAACTTAATGACTAATAACCAGAATAGCGGGCTTTTAAACGGTTTATCTGAGAGAATGGATAAAGGACCTTAGACAGTGACCAAGAGTATTACAGACTCGAAGAGAGAGAATGCGCCGCCACATCGAATTTACGCGCTTAATTGGGTTGGGGGGGCCTGCGGACGCATACGTACGAACCCCTTGGACCGTGTCGACAATTATTTATGAAAGACTTCCCGATGTTATTATTGTGGGTGAGAGAAGAGCCTTGGCGCCGCGCGCGTGCGGCCCAAATTTCGCGTGTTTCTACATGATGAAGCCTGGCACTACTTCCAAATGATTTGATTAAGTCTACACTTTTTAATAGATATACACGAACAGTATTCTATGCGAGAAGATACGGGCAGTTTGGTCGGCAAACTGTTGAAGCCGCATCATCTATCACATCTAGCCCAATGCCTTTCCCTCTACCCTAAATCCTACTTCGGGTGGTATTTTGTCCACACACTGACTAACGAGTGCTAGTGTAGGATATGCTGGCTCAATTCTCGAACGCAAACACTGATACTGTCCACCAATAGCAGTAGCACATTTATAATATCAACTTAGTACTGAGTCCTGTAGGAGCACGTCAGTTGGATATCCGTAATTCCTAGCCTCCAACATATTATCAAGGCGGACTACAGCGTACTGGTCATAAATATAACTTCTGACTATTCCTTTTTAAATGTACTAACGTTAGTAACAGACATCGTTAATACATGTGATAACCTTTTCTTCTTGCCGGATAAGAAGGAATCTTGGATCGGTAGCACGTTCGGTGGCTGAATGACACATAATGCATAATTTGCTGAGTTCCTTCAGGACGGTATGGCGATGTACAGTAGATTATATTGAATATAAGAATATATTACCTCGACATAAATTTGATATAATAGGACTGTACTCGGCAAATGTTTGTAGAGGTGCTTCGTAGGTGCCGACTTCCGTCACGCGGCTCAAGTTGACGGCGAGCGTTCGCAGTTGATGTCGAGTTTGTTGCTGGCCTCGCCACCACTTCTCAAAACCATACAATCAGGATGCCGCCTAAATTAACACAACCATTAAAACGAACACGATATTTTCCTGGGAAGCGGACCTCGCGCTCGCCATCGCCTTCTTCGTCATCAGATTCGGAATCAGGACCGCAGGGTGAGGATGAGCCGCGGACTGTGAAGACCGAAGATGTCACTGAATTGATATCAGAAATTGGGCAGAGTGCTAGTGAAGCCGAAAATAGTGACGAAGAACGTGACAAGCAGGTCTCTGTGAGGAGACAAGCCGTCGGTGGCACGAAACCTGTTGTACAGAGCTTAAAAGAGGTCAACTTGAATGAGAGGTTCAAAGAGGAAACGGCCATAGAAGAGTCTGAGGATGAGGAGTCCGAAGAGGAGCACGAGAGTGTAGACGAAAGTGAAAGCGAAAATGACGTTGAGAGCGAAAGCGAGGAAGAGAACAAAGTTCTACTTCGACCCGTCTTTGTTCCAAGGTATGCGACTACTCACTACTTTGACATACCATACTAATTTTAGTTCAGGAACAAGAGAGCTACGAGCGAAGGTAAGCCACAATTTGCATACGACACAACGGCAGACGACGAGTCCCGCAAGGAGAAAAAAAAGGAAGAAACATTAGCAATGATAGAGCAGCAAATTCGATCTGAAGCTGCCGCGCATGCAACGGCGAGTTTACATGAAGACAACATTATCGCTAATGCAGAGGATATTGACGACACTGACGATGTTGACCCACTGGCGGAACGCGCAGCGTGGAAATTGCGCGAACTGAAAAGAATCAAGCGAGAGCGAGATGAATTTGAACAGCGCGAGCGAGAGTTACAAGAGATCGAAATGCGGAGGAACATGGATGAGAATGAGCGATTGAAGGAGGATCTCGCACGTGTACGACAGCAGCAGGAAGAGAAGATTAAGAATCGCGGGAAGATGGGGTTTATGCAGAAGTATTATCACAAGGGTGCATACTACCAGGATATGGATATTTTGAATCGGACCGACTACAATGCGGAAGCCTTGGAAGATGACATCAGAGATAAGACCGCACTGCCAAAAATCATGCAGGTCCGTGGCGATCAGTTTGGAAAGCGGGGACGGTCGAAGTGGACACATTTACTGAACGAGGACACATCGCAAAACACCGATTCACCGTGGTTTAGGAAAGATCGCGTAAATAAGAGGACGCAAGAGAAGCTTGGTGGGCTACATGATGTGTATCCAAGCAAGCGACAGAAGTAATTGCATAATACTTTGGAAAATTCTATCCTGTATTATAATGTACAAATGACATTAATGCAAATTACACAGACGCCGAACAAAGTGCGCAAAATAACCTCATAAATCCTTGGACTATAAACTATCGCATATATCGCTCCCGCTCGACCACTACAGGATCCAGTTTGACTAAAAAGACCGTTTTTAGCGGGAAGAGGTCGGTTGGAACTGAATGCGCAGTTACTCGCGCTGGGAACTGGCAACCGTCCATTACAGCCTCGACTATTCCGGCTTGGAAAGCGGCACAATTGAGTTGCGACATCTCCCTCGGGACTGATATATATTTGTTGACTATGGGGTCATTATCAATGATCATATCTATTGTCGTCAGAGCAATTACATTGAAGAGTACCAAATATACCTACATTCATCCTCCTGGTCCTTCGATTTTTCCAGTGCATCTGCAGGTTTGCCAAAAACCGATTTCCAGATACTCGTGTTGATGAACTGCAGAAGTCCCAGGACACGAGTCTCTCGCTTCGCACTCTTTATTTCCCGAATGACGGTCAGTTCTAACACCCGCTGTCCGACATGATATCCATATTCACTCAATCTATCAAATTCCTGTTAGCACCCTTCTTTCTGCGCACATCAGCTGGATATAGTTTTATGCATACTTTGTCTCCATCTCTTGAATACCTTTGACATTCTTCTGCGAATACTGCACTATCTCATTAAACAAAAACGCAAATGCTGCAAGCGACAGTTCTGGTGCGCGACGATTCAGATTTCGATCATAGATTGTGACTTTTCGGGGCGTGGTTACAGAAGTGCGTAACGCGGACGGTGTGAGACTGGTCGAGATGGACTTTTCTGACGAACTAGCCAGGGACGGCGTAACTGCGCCCTGCTGCAGTGGATAAGACGACCGATTCTGTATCATAATCTGTTGGCGAGATGAATGTGGAGCCGACAATTAATATTGACTGGTGTATGTACGTATACACAAAAGCTGGGATATCGTCCAGTACTAAACCCTTGGGCTGCCACCTCGCTTGTTTTGGACATCCATCACGCTCGACACTAAGCAGGGTTGACACTTCACTTCCACCGACATTTTCTTAACAGGTCAGATCGGTGCTTGCCATTTCAGATCGGTGCTTGCCATTGTCGACAGCATATTTGGATGATCTCGCACATAAGTTGCCATAAGCCACATATACGATAACTGTAATATGCCTCCTCCGTCCTCAACTGCGTCCGCAGAATCAAAGCCAGGCGCATCAGCACCGTCGACCGGAACTGATCATCGTCGCAAGAAGAACACGTCGTCTACAGCGGCTTCATCATCAACAAAGGACGTCGACACGAGTAGCAGCAACTCGCCGACGTCTTTCTTCGCCAGATTTACCGGCGCTGGCTCCGGATCAACTAAAGAGCCTGAGCGATCATTCAAGGTATTACGCTCCAAATCAACGTCGCCCTCACCGCCTCGCACCGTCGTCGCCCAGCCGGCCGGGTTCAATGGCACCTTCACCGTCGGCATAGCTGAGGACGAGAACTTAAAATGTCGCAACTCGATGGAGGATACCCATACAGTAATCTACGATTTTGGCGCGTCAGTGAGCGGCGGAGCATGTGCCCCCCCTGTGGTTGGCAATAATACGCGGTCGAGCAGTCCGTTTTCTGCATTAACAAAATCGAAGCACGCGAACAACTCGTCGGCGTCAGCATCGACAGCCAGTTCAGATGTTGCAAGCGCAGCAATAACGACATTCAGCAACAGCAGCGGGCATAATTCTACCGATGCAGGCTATTTCGCCGTTTTCGATGGGCATGCCGGCAAAGCAGTCGCCGACTGGTGCGGACAGAAGCTACATTTTCTACTGGAAGAGCAGCTGAGGAAAGATCCACATGGATCAGTACCAGAAATATTCGATCGGACGTTTACCGAGGCCGATATCCAGCTCAGCAAGCAATCGCTAAAAAATGCGGGATGCACTGCTGTGGTAGCGTTGCTGCGATGGGAAGAGATGGCTACGACGCGGTACTCGTCAAAGATCGCGAATGGGCATTCGTCCGAAACAGACTCGCAGCGGAATAAAGCAAGCGACCCTCAGCCGTCCGACATATCTCCACATCATTTGTATCGTCATTACCATTTCCTACACCATCATCGCAGTAAGAGCAACGAGCAGGCTCAAGTAAGTCAACCGCAACACACAGTCCAAGAGCGAATGCTATATACCGCCAATGCGGGCGACGCACGAATAGTTTTATGGTAAGTTGCATCCGGAATTTTGCTGACAAAATCTAACAGTTCATGTAGCCGGAAAGGAAAGGCATTAAGATTATCGTACGACCACAAAGGAACCGACCAGATGGAAGCTCAGCGGATAAAAAATAGCGGCGGTGTTGTCCTAAATGGACGCGTAAATGGCATCCTCGCGGTAACTCGGGCGCTTGGCGATTCATATATCAAGAAATTGGTCATCAGCCACCCTTACACAACTGAAACGTATCTGACGCCGGAGGACGAGTTTGTGATATTAGCGTGCGATGGTTTGTGGGACGTTTGCTCGGATCAGGATGCTGTTGACATCATTCGCGATGTCAAAGATCCTCAGGCAGCCAGCCGCATACTGATTGATTACGCGCTGTCACATTTCAGTATGGATAATCTGACGTGCATGGTCGTCCGATTCGACGACAAAATGGCGGAATTGATCCGCAAGAACCACTCGCTGCCCGATGTCGAAACGATTGGGAGCGAAACCCCTGTTGCGTCGGACAAGAACGAGGAAGACGAGGTCGCTCGGGCGGCGAAAAAGGTCGAGGGTTTATCTGTGAAATAGACTAAATCCTCTGTTATGGATATTTTTGGTTAATGGTCTAACGTGCTTTGAATTAATTTTATTTTGTATTGGGTTCAATTGGGTTTGCTATTAATTTATCTATTTTGTCACGTTTGAGTGTTTGATAGTACTCTCATCTCTTGTGGTTTGTGTAGGTTCGCTTGTTACTGTAACCCTCTCACCCGCTTGGAATCGCTTGGCTGTCGGTTGTCATGTAATACTTGCTATCATGTACAAATAATACGGCCAATTCCATGTTTGCACAGTATCATGGTATCTGCCATAGCCCGGCCTGTCTCCGCATTCTAGTTGGGATGACTGCCGTACATTGACATCCGCCGAGATCAGTGTAGTATGTAACTGCGATTCAGCTACTTTCGTAAGAGTTGACCTTGCCAAAACGAAATTGGCGACGACCGTGAGTTGCAGCTCCTGGGAGGTCATTGATTATTCAATGTCGATTGTGAACGACTGGGACTGTGGAGAGCCATGTTCGGTCTTGATTGGCTGATTAGAATGCTGCAATTTATTGAGATCGCGCTGGAGCGTGTCGCGGGCTTGTATCTGCAAATTCTTAGCTTCAGTTGACAGAGATCCAAAAACCTACATACGAGGGAGATTTCGGCCATGTCAAGCGCAGTGTGAAAGGACTTTAACGACTTGTCAAGAGCGACTCGAGATTCTCCAAGTACTGGTGGATAGACGCTGTATAAAAGTTAGATAATGTGAATCAAGAACGAGACGTGACGCACTTGGGACTGGCTGAGGCATGAAGATTGCGGGCGAGCTGGGCAGTAGCGACCAGGACGGCCTAAAATATTAGTAATTCATTTATATTAGTATATAAATATACATACATTAAATGTATCCATTAGTTTGTCTTCGTCGGACATTCTATGGTGTTATTAATTGATTCAATAGTCACAATCAATATTATTAATGAAATTGGGGTGCAAATGTCTACTAATTATTCAATCGGGACCTCGCCCTGTGACGCAACTTTAACGCGTGCACTCCACTTTGACGTATCTGCGTAGCCGCGTCGTGTTTGCAGCCTGAAAGACAATATTAAAAATACCTAGACGCGAACTTTTTTTGCGTTTGAGAATCAAGCGCAGTGAGAAAAAAATCTCAAACCGACAGTCACTCAACTTACGGCATTTTGGCCTCTTCATTAGCATATTCTCCACCAGTGTCGTTATTCTTGTTTTGTCAAGAGAATATATTACGCAATATATTCGGCGGTTTGGATAACAGCGTTTGGCCTGCTGCTTGTTCGATCCTCACCTAGAGCCAAGACTCTAAACTGAAGTATTCCCGACCTGACCAAAACAGATCGATAAAGGCGAGATAGATATCTCTTTTATCAATACACCGTTGCATTCGTCATTATTAGTTGATTTGGCACGTTATTGCTACTTAAGAATCACTATGAGCCACATACTTCCAACGCCCGCTACGAACTTGCCAACTAGTTCCACGACCATCTCTGCTCCCCCCAAAGTCGTGGCGCCGTCCGCAACAATATCTGCCCCGCCTACGACAAACACGTCAAGTTTAAGCGATTTGCAATCGTCGACCGGGGTGGGGGGTCGCAAGGGCGAAATCAACAAGCGCGTTCTGTATGTTGGTGGGCTTGATCCTCGAGTACTGGAAGACATGCTGCGCGACATTTTCGAGGTCGCGGGACATGTGCAGAGCGTCAAGATCATCCCGGATCGTAATCACAAGGGCTATAATTATGGATTTGTTGAGTACGATGATCCGAACGCAGCGCAGACGGCGATGCAGACGTTGAACGGTCGAACGATCCATCAGTCAGAGATCAAGATAAACTGGGCTTATCAGTCGCATAACGCTGGCCAGAAGGAGGACACTTCACGTGAGTTCGTCGTAGTCATATTTTGAGACATAACACTGACGCCGGGCTTCACAGAACACTTTCATATATTTGTTGGAGACCTGTCGAACGAGGTTGACGACGAGCTTCTTGCGAAAGCATTCTCGGTATTCCCGTCGATGTCGGAGGCGCGAGTGATGTGGGATCTCAAGACGGGACGATCGCGAGGGTACGGATTTGTGTCATTCCGCGAACGCAGCGATGCCGAGAAGGCGAAGACGACGATGGATGGCGAGTGGCTAGGCTCGCGGACTATCCGATGCAACTGGGCAAACCAGCGGGGCGCCAACACGACGAGCGGATTACAGCCGCCAAGTAATAGCCACCATGTACCGAACGTCCTGTTCAATAGCGGGTACGCGGCCGGACACGGGTCTGGGTTTGGTGGTGCGAACGGCGGTATGCAACAGAACTACGAAATTGTCGTGAATCAGTCGCCGTCATGGCAGATGACAGTCTACGTTGGAAACCTCTCGCCGTACACCACCCAGAACGACCTGATCCCTCTGTTTCAGAACTTTGGATTTGTTGTGGATGTACGAATACAGTCTGACCGAGGGTATGCGTTCGTGCGAATGGATTCACATGAGGCAGCCGCCCTCGCAATCTGCCAGGTGTCGGGCGTGCAAATCAACGGCCGACCTGTGCGATGCAGTTGGGGAAAGGACCGGTCGCCAGCTGCTGCGGCAGCGATGGGGCTAGGGCCGTCGGCCGGCAGTACTGGAGCAGTAGGCCAGCGAGTCGGACAGGGTAGTAGCGGCATGAACGGGTACAGCAGTAACTACAACCAGTACTATTCGCAGTTTGGCGCGGGCGGCGGGGCAGGAGCTGGCGCGTCAGGCTTCGGATTAGGAGGGCGTAATGCGGGATTGGAGAACCGGGGCGGCTACTCGTCCTACGCTCGTTAGATTTTTCAATAGTGTTATATTAATACAAAAGTAATTATGACGGATCGTGTGCCTTCAGACAGTGTTTCTTTAATTTTGCTTATATTGTATTTTTTGGGACTAGGCTCGTTCGTTGTTAGTTTTTTACGTATCGTTACATGTAATAAGGGAATAATTTTTTGCGCTTATTTATTGTCATGGTTTTTGTCATTTCTTTGATTGATCTGATGATTTAATGATAAATATGAGGTTGGTTGTATGGTATTGTACATCAAATCAATAAGTGCATGTATCATACACTAGTACTGTTACTAAAATGGCACTTCAATGTCTTGCACCAGCACATGTGCTTGTGTCGCACGATTCCGATCCCTGGAATCGTCTGTATCTTTCATTTCCTCGTCGATGCCTTTTGACTCTTCTTCCCATTCGTCGTTGTCGCTGTCGCTTCCTGAGTCGACATTCATGCCACCCACTTTGACCTTTCGAACGAGCTTCAACAAGTCCGCCCTCTTTAGCTTGTCTTTGTCCTTTTGACCAACAACGAGACTTTGTTTACTTAAACTGGCCAACTCGGTCTCAGTCTCGACTCGTCGTTGTGCTCTGACTGTGTGTTTTACAGTTTTGAGACTGATTTTATGCAGCAAGGCCTCGTGCCTGCTCTCCGCCTTGAATATTTTATTTTTCTGCTTCTTTGAAACGTCCAGTGCAGAAGGCAGTTTACTCTTTCTCTTCTTATGGCCGAACTGATCTTGTTTGAGCTTGGAGTGAGTCGACGAGTTTTCTGCGCCGTCATGGATTGCTGGTTCTGGTAGCGGAGACGGCATCTCACGGCGTGCGGCACGCGTGTTTGATCTGTTCGCTGCGCATTGTTAGCGCCCATATTGCGTGTATGTGTGGGTTTACTTTACTTGCCTTTCTTCTTTGCCATGTCGTTTCGCGATCATCGGTTTCGCAGTTTTGCGGATGGACCTGTGGGGTGAAAAAAAATAATCAAGACTACATCAGAGCCGAGCCGCATCAGGTTACCCTGCTGTTATCACGTGCAAATGCTTACGCTGATAGGGTTGCAGAGCTGCTTGCGCGTCGACATAAACTGCTGAGTGCCGAGTAATACAGTATATAGTATATGATTATATATACAGTATAATAATACAAAAAAAGAGTTACAGCGTCTACGTGGGCCTGGCTTGTGCGGCGAGTTTATGATTCTTATTTAGTAATCTGTGAGGTTTGCGCCGCGTTGCCTTTGCGCGGCCACGCAGGCCGCGTCACTAATTGTAGAGAATATCTAAAACTACGTTTGGATATTAATCAACGGTTACTGCGGCTCGCCTTACCATTTATAGCTAGCGTTTAGTCACTTTTGCGTAGCAGTACAAAATATAGAGTTTACTTTATACTGTATTCAGCATAGCGCAATATCTGAAGCAGGACGCGGATACCACGCCTCTTACGCAAGCCATTTCCACCTGCTGCCCTTTATTCCGTGCCCAATATTCATATTCCCAATCCATCTCTCCACCTTAGTACTTCCACATCACTACTCCTCACCACATATCATCTCATCAGTCGGGGATGGCGGCCGCAAAGACCGCGCCAGACTTCCTCAATCTGTGGACGTCCAGTTCGGCGATCTGTCACTGGGACTCCATGGTATGGGATCGCGGTTGCGCTGACCACGCAGCACCACCAACTGTCCCGGCTACGTCAACAGCAACAGCAGCCGATGGCGTCCTCGGTGGCCTCGTTAATCCCGGCAACGCCTGTTTTCTCAATTCTGTTCTTCAAGTGCGTATGTGTATACATTTCTGGGTGAACATATCTAACAAATCAGGCCATGGCTTCGTCAGAACGCTTGACAAATTTTCTCGGCTCGCCACTATCCGACTCATTCCCACTCGCAAACGAGCTGAGAACACTTATCCTTCGTCTCAACGCGCGTCTGCCAAGTCAGCACACCCATACAGCTGTACAGTTACTCGGATTGCTTAAATCCAAGCGATGGATAGACGACTCGGAGCAACAGGACGCCCACGAGTTTTTACTCTCTCTTCTCGATGCTTTACGCACAGAACGTTCCAACAGCGACAATACCATCCTGCCATTCGACGGTATGATGTCCTCGCGAGTCGTGTGCCTTCAATGCGGCGAAGAGCAAACACTGAAGCAGATCCCGTTCTCCTCCGTCGAACTGACCCTCCCGTCTTTGTCATCATCGTCATCGTCATCTTCACTCTTTAACCACCAATCGACCACTCTCGAGTCCATGCTCGCAAATGCAGTCGCGCCTGAGAAACTCGATGTGTACTGCCAGCGCTGCTCGCTCATCGCGGCGGAGGCTCATCTTCAACGTCTCATAACCCGCGCCTCGCCACCATCCTCTCGATCATCTTCCCCAGAACCTCAGCTAGCGTCGAAATCGAAGCCAGACATTACCCCTATCCTTCGTGCTCGCCGCGGCAAGATCATTGCTGCTCTCGATAAACCTACCATCCAGGACGCCGATTTCGAGAAGCTGAAACCCCCGCGCTTGGTATCATCCACGAAGGTCAAGCAGGTGACGATATCCCGCGCACCAGACACGCTCGCGCTACACATTAACAGATCGGTATACGACGCTCAACTAGGCATCGCGCGCAAGAATAACATCCCCGTGGAATTTCCAGAACGAATCCAGTTTGGAAAGTATGTCACCGACCGATGCGAGTGCGTCGACGAAGCGTGGTATCGACTGTCTAGTACAGTCGTGCATTTTGGCTCTCATTCATTTGGACATTACATCGCATACCGGCGCGTGGATGAAAACTCCTGGGTCCGTATTTCCGACGGCGACGTGCAGCCTGTGGTTATCGACGACGTGCTCTCACACGGCAACGTCGTTTTGCTATTTTATGAACAGGAGCCCACCGTCGACTCTGCCACTTCCGAGAAAGAAGTTATTGAAGAGGAGGAAACGAAATGGCCTCTCTACGACGTCCACAAAGACGACGACATGAGTGACCTTTACTCTGTCTCGTCCGTCGAATCTTCCCTCGTGTTCGAGTCCGATCTGAGCCACCGGATTACGATCCCGATCAGTACTGACGAAAGTGAATGCCGCGTGCAGGATATTAGAATGAGAGTTTTGTAAACATCAGTGCATTCTAAAACAGTTAGAGACGGTGTTCGGTTTGTACATATGTACTTTATGTTTGTTGTCTTCGGATTTCGGTTGGGTCTGGGTATTGTTTAATGTGTGCAATTGTAAATATGCTCAATGTTTGCCAATATTAATTGTTTGCAACATCAGTGTTTACAAGTTATAGTAGTGCGTGGGCAGACTGTAAGCGAAGGTCAGTGTCCGCCAATTTTGCGGTGTGACGGATATGCCATATAGTTGTGACCGTTTCTGGCACGGCTCCCGCTTCGGCTCCACACGAAATTTTCGAGCTTTTGCAATATCAATTATCTCCTCAATTGGTCAAAGATGGAGGCAGTGAAGACAGTAGCTCATGCGGCTACTAGACAGAAACCTGGGTACTTGTTTCTCCTACGGCACCGCAATGGTCCGGTAATAATAAACGACACGAATGAAGTCACCGTAAGTGAGAGTCGATACAGAAAAATGATGACAGATGGATGGGATTGCTAAAGCATTATCAGGACAAATTGATTCGAAAACAGCTCCCGCCGACACGCGTCCCGAAAGCGTCTAGGGTGCACGACTGGAGTTTACTCTGCGTGGCACGAACACCGGACGAATATTCGGCGTTTGCACTAAAATTCTACGTCCACGAACTGCGAAGGAAACGCGAGCGATTATACGACCAAAATAAAGCCCTCGCGCACGAATGGTTCCGGTTCAAGTTTCCGAAACGTCACGCTGGTACATTCGAAGCTGTATCTGACCTCGCGAACGGGTTGGAGTATTTGTATAAGCAGCCGGGAAAGGAATCTCCTGTTCGCGTGCCGTTCCGGAAGAAAGAGCTCACTCAGCCGATGGACGTTCGGCGGCCTACGGGCGAGACTACTGTGTTTTGGCTGCATGATTGGTTTAAGGGCAAGGAGGAGTTGTGGGATCACCGGGTTGTGCATAAGCGGTTGCCGGTGGTCGGATTGGGCGGGAATGTCAAGCAGGCGATCAACAAGCTTGAGATGGACGAGCGGGCAGGACTACAGGATGAACATATTGTTCACATTGACACATAGTACGCGATTTGTAGATAGTTCTTGTATTATATATAGTCTCGTAATCGCTTTATATACAGATTATTAACTTACAACTTCTTCTCCTTGCCGCTAAGAACGACGCCGATAAGACGGCCGACAGCATTTCCCACGTACGCGCCAAAAACAACAGTAACAGGCCATGTCTGCCACTCCCGGTCCCAGTCCAACGGAATCGGCACAGCGCCGAGCCAAGCTCCCGCAATTGTTCCCAATGCGGCCGTGTACGCCGGCGTGACAGGTGCTTTCAGGGCAACGATGTTGGTCCACGTCACGCCGTCGAGTGGAAAAGTGCAAAGAATCGGAAAAAGTGCGAGAAGCGCGGTATGTGCAGATAAAAGAAACGTCGCCGGGATGGACACCGTGACTGGCGCGCCGAAAAGAACGTAGATGACGTGGATGAATGGAGTCAAAAGCATAGAAAGCACAAGGCCGAGAATCGTTGTCTGCTCGTTCGTTTGTTAGTCGTACAAACTTGGTCCGTCCTTTCAAGTACGGAAATAACGTACCGACACTGTGCTCTTCGCTTGCTTCTTCTTCTTGTTCCCACTCGATTTTGCGACCGGCTCTGGTGCCGGATTCGTAAAGAGTATGTTCACCGCCTGAATTAGCGCAACAGCCGGCAGGGAATATCCCAGTATCTTCACCGGATCGGACGGAAGCAGCGATGACAAGACCACCGTGACGATTGGAAACGCGAGCAATGCGGACGAAGTAATGACATCCTCGGGAAAATGAGTATTTGGCTTATGTGGCACCGCGGTCGGTGAAGTTGGTGCGGATGGTGTCGGTATTTGTCGCGGTGTTGACTTTATGCGGGCCATTGAGTGGATTGACCGCTATATCATGAATTAGATAAGAACTGAACGAACGGAATTCTCGAGTTTAGCAATGCCTGTGCTCAATATTGTGTACTGTAAACAAATATTAACAATACGGTTGATCTACAGGTTAGGGTTATCACAACTTGTATTGACGTTGCATTTTATACTACAATGGCACCCCATAACATCGGCTAACAGTTTATGAGTTGCAGTCAGTCTGATGGCTGGGATAGTAAACGAGTAACAAC
Organism: Lipomyces kockii; assembly: GCA_030568215.1. NCBI lineage: Eukaryota > Fungi > Ascomycota > Lipomycetes > Lipomycetales > Lipomycetaceae > Lipomyces > Lipomyces kockii. Next base: position 131,889 of record JAJLTN010000675.1, on the reverse strand, counting down.
ATTAGAAAGATCAAAGAAAAGCGGAACGCCAGCGATTGCGTATACTTTGAGGCCGCTAGCGGGGCAAAACAACGCGCTTGCAGATTTAGAACATAAGTTATAACACAACTCACGACAATATTATCGTGCATAAGGGGAAATGCGATTGAATAATACAAAGACGAATTATAATCAAAAGCAATCAACAACCAGAAATCCATAAATTTCGGCAGCTTATCAAACCCAGCGACGCCGCAAGTGGCATGCCCCTTTGCTGTAAATACCCACTGTCACCAATCTTACTTACCCTTGTAACGACCCTGCATTCACCTTAACAGATGTCATGCACAAACTTTTGGATAGTTGCTGGTAGCTGGCAGTTGTCGCAATGCCAATATCTTAACATTGATCTGTGCATATTGTAACATTACTGCGTTGTCAAGCCATGACGGAATGTGACATGAATGATATATTATATCATGTGTGAGTGAATACTTGAACTATTCCTTGTCCGAAATAATGAGGTTACACTGCTGCCGTGTTATACTTATCGAGACAGTCACGAGATTACGGTCTATCGTTGGCAAGAGCACCGTAGAGAAACTTACATACGTAGCTATTGCCAATTACCACGCTCACAGGTTTATCCGCTTCGAAAGGATATATCAATCATCAGTAAATAAGGTGACTCGTCAAGGTTCCTGGATGCAGCGGACCCGAATAGCCAACTACTATTGCTCCTGTAGCCCCCGCGAGCAAGCAGCTACCTACTAGACCTTAAGGACCATTACGGTTCCTAACCTTTAACTGGTATATATCCGCTGCGACATTTTCAGCAAACGCCACTGTCGTTAATGCACTTACAGTTAAAACTAAGTGTCGTAACCGTGTGTTTAGCAGACATGACGCTCAATGGTTTGTAATCTTACCAACGTATGCGATGGCGGAATCGTTGCCCGTAGTTAATGCACAAAATTGCTCCCCCTGAACGTTGCCATCGCCGAACGCTGTCTCGGTCAGGCAAACATCACACGATCGCGAACTTATCCCCCCCCGGAGAAATGGTACGTCCACGTGTCCATTCTGGTTCAATTCTCATATATCCATTATTAATTAAGAATTTATAGAGTTCATTGACATCCGCTCAGCGCAACGCAGTCAACCAATTTGTTGCGGCAACAGGGGCAACTTCCCGCTCCGCAGCAACGTACCTTCGCAGCAATGCATGGAATGTCGAACGCGCAGTTGACGACTACTACGACTCTGGTGCCGCCGCTCCTCCGTGTGTTTTTCTTCACCTGAGCTGTAATAGCAAGTACTGACAGGGATGTAGAAAGAAGGAATCAAAAGCGCTCGTCGAGCTTTTCGAAAAATATAAAGGTGTATATGCCCTGGTGCATGTATAATGGAACAATGGGTAACAGGAACAGATCCAGAGGAACCTTCTACGATTGGAATCGATGGTACGATAAACTATATCCAAGATCTCGGCGTCGCGTTAGAAGACCCCGTCGTGCTCGCTCTCGCATACAAACTCGATGCCCCGACGATGGGTCAATTCCCAAAGCAACGGTTTATAAAAGGATGGCAATCAATGAAGTGGGTGCCTATGTCACTTTTGCTGGGACAAAAGAGCTGATGATATAGTGCGGATACGATTCCAAAGATGAAGAAAGCCGTTGAGTCATTGAGCGCGGATTTGGAGAATGACCGAGCGTTTTTTAAGGAAGTGTATAAATTCACATTCGGGTTCGTGCGTCCGCAAGGTCAACGCGTGCTACCACTCGATTCAGCAACCGAATACTGGAAACTACTACTAGAAGATAAATTCCCCAATGAAGACGTTTTCAGTAAATGGATCACATTTGTTACTGAAGAACACAGAAAAGCGGTACCGAAGGATACGTGGAACATGTTGCTAGATTTCGTGGTTAATGTCCTTGGATCTGAGGACGGGCTGGAGAGCTATGATGCCGAAGGCGCGTGGCCTTCGATTTTTGATGAGTTTGTTGCTTATTTGCGGAGATGAGGTTTTAGACTGGTGTAGAATGCATGTATGCTAAGTCATTTAATATACTCTTTTTGGCATTTCGGTCAAAGTCCAAGGCAGATGTAATACCGTACTGGTGATATATTTGTGTGGGTGGATGTGTTGATTTGACTGAATGACTGCAGACTGCAAACTGCCTTACTTAGCTCGCCGACTTGGCTTGATATCGGATAACCACTTATTCTCAGACTGAACTTCGCGCTTCCTGCCGCACATCATGCGGAGTTATTACAGCTCGATCGAACAATACTTCGACTGCCTGATTCAACGCATTCAGCACTGCTTCGGCTTGGGAAGCAGTGATACACCAACGATGACAGAAACTCTACGCATCTGTTCATCTGGTAAAACAAATCGAGTCGTCACCCTGCATGCATCACACTAGCCTCCTTTCACTTTTCAATCATGGATTTCGAGCGGCTTTGATCTCAAAAATCACATGGAAGGTTAGGGTGATCTATCTGATAAGCGGAGCCATATTATTGCAGCTCACACAACCAAACGCGACTTCTCAAAACACGGGTCACCGAGACCGCTTTGTTTACATCAATCAGGCCGCCAAGGCGAACAAGCATCGAATACCGAATATTTAAGCCCTCGCCATTCTCGCAATCCCACTTTTTGGCGGCCCCCCAGCGGGATGAACATCTGTATACTTAGCACGAGCCACGCCCGCTCCTGTATTCCAATATTTCATACAATTTTAGTCTAAGTTGATTCAAAATGTCTGACAATATTTCTGACACTGCCAGCACAATTTGGGTTGACGATACCTATACTGGCGAGATGAATAATACGTCGACAAGCTGGGCTGATGAGATGGAAATAGAGTCAGAGAATTGGGTCCAGAAGGAGATGGAATCAGATATTCCCGTCCAGAACGAATTGGAGTTAGACCAGCGCCTTAATGAGTTGTCGGTAGATGATCGCCTCACAGCAAAGACATACGATCTCGTGGAATTTGAGCAATTCCTCAGAGTCCTTGAAGATGAGGTCAGCGACACTGATACCTTAGAGAAAACGTATAGCCTTGTGGACTTCATGCAGTTCATGACACTTCTTGACAACTGTGGTCTGAAGTATGATCTGGAGGACTTTACGCAATGCACCAGAGATCTTCAGGAGGGAGTTAGCGATATCGAGGACTTCATTATGGTAACGCCACTAGTACCAACGTTGAAAGGAGCTTCTACGGCGATGGAGAATCAGAAATTGACCCAATTTGTCGAAGGTGAATCCAGTTCAATTTATGCGGATTCGCTAGACTCCGATGCCGAGTCAGATTACACGCCTCTCAAGACTGACGGATTGCCCGAATCTAGTGTGGCAACTGATCTTGATCAGTTGTCGAACAAGTTCCTTTTGCTTTCCAATGCGAGACATGGGAAAGATGCGAAGAAGATCTCCAATGATCATAAGCCACCAGCAGTAAAAGACACTGATGTACATGAGGTTCAGTCGCAAACGGATCAGATGGCCAACTCCAGTCACACTGCCACGCAAACAGACCAAGAACTCCATACCCCACAGCTCGGCACGGGACATTCAAGCAACCGGCCGTATGAGGTCCTGTATGGATCTCCAATGATGGGGCAAATCTGTGCGTCTTTGAATAGCCTTACGCTCGAGCTTCAGGATGTAAAGAGATCCGTCGCGAGCCTGCAGACCACAAAGACTTCTGTCCAGAAAGACAGACGTTGTATTGAAAGAGACACACCTATTTGTGACTCCAGTGACGAGCCTAGTGAAGAACTAGACTCAGTTCAGTTGACGCTCTATAACTTCAGGCGGGCGATTAATGAGATGAAAATTGATATTCAGAGTCTCCGTAGCTCTATTAACATCGTGTAAGTCGACCTTGAAATGCTGAACAATGCGGCTAACCGGTACTAAGTGACTCCAACGCCGTTGCTCGTGAATTTAATAGGCAATCGAAAAATGGGTTCACCGGAACAAATAAAGACAATCTTTGCATACTTCGACGCTGGGATGGTGTATGCCCGCCTATATATCCTAAAACAGTGCTTGATGCTAAGCGTATGAAGTGTAAGTTGAGTTTATCCAGTGTATTCTGGTCTTCGCTTAATGTTATTTAGATGACGAATTGGTCAAAATGCTTGGATTCTATGGATTTGACATTAATAGTGAGCAAGAGGACGAGCTTGATATGAAGCGAAAGCTGTTGGCATTCTTGGGATGTCCCGGACACTAAGCGGGAGTAGGGAGAACGATAAGCGAGTTGGGGGGACCTTCAATCCACATGGACGTCTTTTCTGTAATTCTGTACTAGTATTAATTGCTCTTATCTGTGACTGTGCAATATATCCTCAGTTTCTCAAGCATCTTTGTATCAAATAACCATCAGATGTGGGTAAATAAATTATTATCATACAACGCCTCTAGAACAGCCCTAACCCAAAAGATGGCCACAAGTAACTGTTAATCCGGTGGCCTAACAAGTATGACGGTTGTCTTCAAATCGCCTTTGGAAGGCAGCTCCCACAATTTACAATGAAGACGCTCTTGATCGTCTACGTCCATGGTTTCAAAGGCGGCTCGACAACCTTTCTCCAGTTTCCGCAACACGTCGAGCAGCGACTCAAGCAGATCTACCCATCAACCGCCATTGTGTCTGTTGTCTACCCGCCATATGACACAAAAGGCGAGCTTACTGTCGCCGTCAACGCGTTCCTCTCGTTTCTCGAAACCAAAGTCATCGACCTCGAAGTGGCGAATGGTACAGAATCGCCCGTTATCTCGCCCACTGTCGGCGTGATTCTTGTGGGGCATAGTATGGGAGGACTGGTTATTTCGGATACGACGGTTCAGATTTTGGCACGCGATCCAAGAATTGTGTTTCCCAAAGTTATTGGATTATTATGTTTCGACTCTCCGTTTCTCGGATTGCATTCATCCGTGTTTGCACAGGATGTTGTACATCGCGGCACATCTAAGTTTAACGAGCTTAAGGCCCTCGGCGCTAGTGTTCCTTTGGCCACCGTCGGGTCATATTTGTTTGCAAAGAAGAGCAGTGAGCAGCCGTCTCAACACACAGCAGACGGGAAGCCAGCTAGTGATCAAAAGTCGTCGCCCAATTGGGGTAAAATTGCAGGATTGACTGCCGCGGGCGTCGCCACTACTGCCGCAGCCGCAGCCGGAACGATGTGGTACTTGAAGAGTCAGAACGTTGATGTCAACTGGGCTAAAGATCATCTCATTTTTGTTGGTGCAATATTCCAGAAACCAAATGCTCTCAAGGGTAGACTGTGGACATTCTATCAGGCTCGGGAGCGAGTCCAGCTGGTTGATTACTATACAGTCATTCAGCCTAAGGAGAACGCGCAGTTTGCCGACACCCAGGATTCTACACAAATGATTAAGGGCCTCGGCAAGTTAATAAGCGGTGAAGGTGACGGTAAGAGAACATTTTGCAATATCCCGAAGGAGGCGCCGTATTCAGACTTTTTTGTTCCGGCGGAGAACAGTAATGCACTCGGAGAGATTGAAGCACATATGAACATGTTTGAAGACGGGAAAAATTCAGGATATAGTACTCTGCTTGGTGAGAGTGTAGAGAGGATAAGCGGATGGGTTTCTATATGGGAGAAAAATTGATGATGGCTGTGGATGGGCGTGTAAATATTTGGGATTGGCTAGGTCTCGGCTTGGATAGAGTAGCATTGTCATTATCTATATGTACTGTATTCAGCAATACATTTATAATATATTTACAATAGAATTACTTCTTAACTTGTGCCTTTTTGCCCTTTTTAGCTTTTGCTTTAGCCTCCTTTACCCTCTTCGCCCCGACATCGAAATTCTTGCCCATGGTCGCTTCGTCCAAATATTTCTTTCCTTGCGTATTTTCTTCAATGTACTCCAACGCTTCTTTCTCTACAATTACCCTCTTCGCCTTTAGTAGAGTGCGGACATCCAGATCTTTCATATGCAACACTTGCGTATTTGGCTCCGATTTCCGCAGCGACAAATTCAGATTTTGCCTCTCGCCGGCAACAATCACCAACACAGCTAGATTACTCCACGCATGCACCTCCCAAATAGCCTGCGCTGCCTTGGACTTGTACGTCACCAACTCCGCCGGGCCGTCCAAAACAATCAAATTTCCTCGTTGATACGCGTACGAAAATGCCGTCCGGAGCGCAAGATTGTAAACCCGTCGATTCAACAGGGTCCGGTCGTCGGGATTGCGCGGGCCAAATGGCTTGCTGCCGTGATTGAAAATCGGCGAACCGGCTTTACCTACTCGGGCCATGCCCCGGCCTTTCTGTGGAGCCATCTTCTTCTTAGAGTAGCCCAGCTCAGCACGGTTAGGAAGGAAGAGGCTGCGGCGATCGCGGAGCGTGTCATTTTCGTAAACAACGGCTTGCCAGAGAATGTCTCGACGGAATGGGAGAGCGAGAAGCGACGTGGGGATAGCGGCGAAGGAAGAAGGCTCGAGGGAGGGAAAGCTGTGGAGCAGGGTCAGAACTGCAGATGGCGGGCCTGTCTCGAATTAGCCTTCTATAGCATCAAACCTAACACGAGTAAATCATACGAGCAGCGAAAGGTAGGGCCGCATTGCTTTCTGGTGCAGCTGGGGCCCAGGTCAGGTCTTCTGGGGCAAGCGGACTGCTTGCCACGGTGTCAGTGGCAACATTTGGCTCGCCGCATTCCACCTGCTCTGATGTTGACGAAATAGTGTCATTTAATGGATGTATCGGTTCAAATGGGGCAATGGAAGCAATAGATGTGCTAATTTCGGCTGCTGACGCCATCGTGCCCGTCTTTCGACTTCGACTGCACCGGAAAGTCTGTACTACGTTAAAACCCATTTCACTTGTAACATCGTCCGACTCAGCTCAGAAACGTACTTTCAAGGACTGCGATGTAAATGCCGGCACTCTCCGGGGCAGAATATTGAATAATAGCAGTAACCGTGGCGGAGCCATTGCTGCGAATATTGTGACGCACGTGTGCAGTTTGAGGAACAGCCTTGAAGAATAGCCAATAGCGTGAATATCTTATGAAAACGGCTTATGCAATAAGTTCGTCAGTTGCACTCGTCTATCCGGCCAAATTTGACGCTATTTGCGTTATTGCTGGGCGCCAGTCCTTCGGCCGTGGTGTTTTGCGCTGTACGCTGAATTTTTTCGGGTGGTTGTTGGTATAGAGCACCAGCAACAAAAACTCGCCGCGCCGCAAAACTTTTCGCGATGGATGCTTCAGAATCGCGACTTCCCACATCACCTGAACTACACCTTTCTTCATTTTCACCGTTCTTGACCACAACAACGTCACGGCATTTCGCATTTGCGGGCAATCCGAGCACCAGGTCACCGCAATGCCTCGAATTCGCGGCGCCGGTATTGGTGTCGTCACGGCGACCAGAGACGTCCTAAGGAGAGGCATCCGGGCCGCCTCTGTTACGGCATCCTCGACTGTCTTATCCTCGACCTCGCCATCAGCAAATATTGAGTCGCCAAGTCCCAGTTTTGCAGATTCAATTGACCCGGCAACAGTTGTTCCGGATGGCGATCTAGCAAGAATCGCTCGGGCAATGGGATGTGCTGTCGAGGACCTCATCGCGTATCCAAACCTGCACGACCCATCCGAGGTCTCCGTGCCATACGTCACAGCCAAGTCGCTCACAATTCCCGCGTACCGACGCACGCCGTTTATTGACTGGCGGGTAAAGATGGCCCCGGCGACTCTGAAATCACAGAAATCGAAGCTGGCGTATCGTCACGCAATAGGTCTCGACCAGGCGTTCAGAGAAGCACTGGGCGTGCTCGAGGCCGATAGACAGCAAAAGTACGACAAAGTACTCGAGATGCACGATCGGATAGACGCCATCCTACAACATTACAATGTTAGCACAATCGACGACATCCCGGACCACAAGTCTCGTGGCGATGCTTACTTAGCGTCCGTGGAGATCGAGAAGGGCCGGATTAATGCTGAAATTAACAATCCCGAAATCATCCACCAATTCAATTCCGGGAATTTTGATATGAAGTTCCCGGTGTACAGATTTTTGGCGCGACAAAGGTGGGAAAAGAATGACCGGCTGTTGCTGATGGATCGGTTAGAGAGTATGAAGGTTATTCCCGATACTTTGCCAACGTTCTACCCGCGCGTTGACATGAAGATTCGATTCCCAGGAAAGATGGCGCACTGGATCGATCCGGGTAGAATTATGAGTACTGGTGTCACTGCTCAGGCTCCAGAGTTTTCGATCCAGATTTTCGAGGATAAAGCCAAACTATACACTCTTGTCATTGTCGACCCCGACACACCCGACCTTGAAAACGACTCTTACAAAACCACTCTTCACTATATTTTGGCTGACGTTAAGATTTCTGGTAATGAGCAACTTGTTGACAAATCTATGGCCAGGGAACTGGTGCCATATCTCCCTCCTCATCCCGAGAAGAATAGCGGCTTCCATCGATATGCTGTCTGGGCGTTCGAGCAGCCAGGCGGTGAGCGATTAGCAGTCCAGCAACGTAAAGGGAAAGGTCCAATAGATGTCGATAGTCTGCTTGAGAGAGATAGATTTGATATACGGTTATTCAGATCCGCGCATGGATTGAAGGCAGTTGGCGCACATTTCTGGAGGAACGGATACGATTCGAAGACGGAAGGTGTCCGCGAGAAGTTTGGTATGGGTCCAGGAAATGTTTATACACATAAACGGTTCCAGCATTATGAGGATTATCGTGGGTAATTAGTTATATAAATTCTTGTAGATATTAGTAAATAGTGTACATGTCATGAATGATTTATCGTACTATTTATCAGATTAAAGCAAAAAAGGACATGTCTACCATGCAATGACGATCCAGACTCCCGCAATCCCAATAAAATCATCTCCTGTTCTGAGTGTTTGGAAGAAAATCGGCAACGCTTAGATCTGTAGCTTCTATATTCGATCCAATTTGTCGAGGCCAACTAGGAAGCCAGTCAAACGGGCCCCAATAAACGGCCCATAATACCTTTCCAACGACCAGCGCCTTCGGAACTGGTCCATATTCTCTTGAATCCAGCGATGCCATGCCATTATCACCCAGAATCCATATGTGACCTTCAGGAACTCTTATATACTTCCCGGTTCGGCTGTTTGTCATACCAGTAGATAACCCAACTAAATCATCGGGCATACCTGTCACTCGCATCGGCGCCTTTGGCATGGCATCGCAGTACACTATATCACCCGGTAACCCAGCTACCCGTTTACATATACGCGTGTGCTCCTCTGTAGGCTTACTGATCACGATGACATCTCCCACTTTGATGTCGCGGCCGAGTCGATGGTTGTATTTATCCAGAAAGACGTGGTCTCCGACTGTGTGGAGTGTGGGCAGCATTGAGAGACCGCCAGTAATTGCGAACTCAAGGACGTATGTATGAAGCAGATGAACGGCTGCTACAGCACGTATGAATTTGCTGGCGTTGCTGGTGTAGTATCTAAAACCTCGAGTGGCCATAGCTCGATTCGGTCCGGCAAAACGAGAGCTGTATGGATAATTAGCGACTGATTTGCACTTGTTTAACGAACACATACAAATTTTTGATTCCTTAAATTAACTCGAAAGAGTAATTATTTATTCGTGAACATCTCCAAAGCGTTGTAAGTCCAAAACGTCGGCGTGCGAGCATCGACTTCAATGTCGTGAGGCTCAGCAATCTTCTGACTCTGCCTGCCATCGACAAGGCCAGAATATGTGATATCGCGTATTTTATCACCCACGATCTGAGAATCTGTATACTATCACCATATGACTAATTTGAATATGGGCTCTTCTAGTATCTGCAATGCTTAGCAGTCGCAGCTGTACTCAGCGTAACGGCCAAACATAAGTCACAGTTTCGATGAAAGCGGTGGTGATTTGCACTACTACTACATGCTTAGTGGCCGACGACTGGACCTTTACTGACCCAGAGGGACTACTATATGAGGCGGCAGAGGAACAAAGTGATGTGCTTCTTGAAGCGTAACAGAGACGCCGAAAGAGCGACGATTAGTCATACAATACAAGATACCTCGTATATTAGGGGATCCATTCTGTAATTCTGACCTGCTGTACCTATGTACCGCTGGCTGTTATTTAAAGTGTCGCTCTCGATTAGATACCACGAGACTCCAAACAGCTGTTGCGACTAATGACAGTACATTAACGTCTTTGCTTAACCAGCCTGCAAAACAAATCCCAACAATGGAGGGGTATACTCCTAACTCCGATCCAATAATCCAGTATTATCCTTCTATAATGTATCGTTACTCTTCCCTAGAAGTGCTCGAGTCTGTCATGATATCTTTAGGATGATTGCGACGAAGAAAAACCCTAGCCGCGAAATACGTACGTGCATCTGAATTTAACTGGATAGCTTTTAGCCCCAACGAAAATCCTATCTGGGCTAGGGTTCCAGATTACGCCCGCGTCGGACAACAAAGCGCGTCATAAGGAATCGTCGTGACAAGCGACAGCGGCGGTGATTCCAACAAGCTCCATTTACTAGTATATCTGTTTCCTGTGTGTTTTAATACCGCATCAGTACGATGTCTTCTGCAATAGCACCACAATTTCCCATCAGCATTGCGTCACTGTCTCTCGGACGTGCGTCGCATCATGACCTCGCAGAAAAGATACACGCTGCATCCGCAGCCGGCTTCCAAGGTGTGGAACTGTTCTACGAAGATATTGAGTTACATGCAAAGCAGTTCCGCGACAATTCGTTTGAAGAAAGGATACTCAAGTCGGCCAAGGTTTTCAAGGAGTTATGTGACGAATGTAACCTTAAAGTACTTGTTCTTCAGCCATTCATGAACTACGATGGTCTTTTGGATCCGGTCGAACATGCTCAGCAGATTGTCAAGATCAAGCTATGGTTCAAGATTGCCAAAGTAGTTGGTACAGATCTTATTCTTGTGCCGTCTAACTTCTTCAGCGAGGGAACTACTGGCGACGACGATCAGATTGTCGAGGACTTGCTGGAGATTGTTGAACTCGGAGAGAAGGAGAGCCCGCAGGTCAGGTTCGCGTATGAAGCTATATCGTGGGGCGCTCATAAGAATACGTGGCAGCAATCTTGGAAAATTGTTAAGAAAGCCAATCATCCGAATCTCGGCCTTTGTCTCGATACATTCCATATCGTCGCGCGGACCTGGGCTGACGTTACTCGCGAGTCTGGCGTGCGGCCGAATGCGAACAAGATATTAGCTGCGGACCTTAAGGAGTGTGCTGCCGAGGTGCCAGTCGACAAAGTCTTTCTTGTTCAGTTAAGCGACGCAGAACGTCTACTCAAACCGCTCGATGCCGCTCACGAGTGGTACGATCCGGATTTTCCGTCAAATATGATCTGGAGTAGGAATACCCGTGTATTTCCTTATGAAACAGATCGCAATGCATATTTACCGATTGAGAAAATTGTGCGTTCCTGGGTGTATGACTGGGGTTATCGGGGATGGATGAGCTATGAGGTGTATCATCGCGATCTTGATAATCCGTCTCCGTCGATTCCTCAGGATTTTGCAGAGAGGGGAATGAAGTCATGGGAGATAATGGTTCAGAGATTAGACTTAGACAATATTGGTTCAGAAAAGATATAATTGTATTGATTAATGCTCCGTTGGAGCAGATGACCAGCTTGATAAATAGTAAAGGTGCTTAGCAGGGGGGCACATTATATTGTATGATAGAATTGGCGAGGGACGGACTACATTTAAGGAGGATTTATGCAAACACTCAATTTCATGTATATATTGCCACTACTTTATCACAAAATCCATTAAAATGGTTCATTTCATCCTTATTATCAGATTATCGTCTAGGGCTGCACATGACCGCTCCGGGCAGTCGGAAGGTTTCAAAAAGTATTCCAGATGATTAATCTTGACATGACATCATTTAGCAACATCTGAAACGCAGCGTGCATCTGACTTGTAAGCTAACAACTAAAACCTACATAACCTTAAGCTTGCCCAATGCAATCACTAATCCTGAATATGCAGATCGCGCACGGGGCAAGTATGAGTCCGCTTAAACCCAATCTCCGTTTGAATGAACTACATACGATATTTTGGACTGGAACATTTATCTCACAGTCGTATTAGAGTTATAGCGTGGGTAACTTCAAAGCTGAATCTATTGAGACGATATTTTACTGGACGATCACCGCAAGCTAATTAAATAGCACGCTCGCGAGCCCGTTTGGAATTAAACCGGTAAATAATTGAATATTCTGGTTATATTACTGCGAGATGAGAAGAATTCTACCGACAATACCGAACTTCACAGGACTCTACTATCTTTCTTTGCCTGAAATTATGAATAAATAGCCTGTTATCGCGACTCACCAAGAACAGTCAAAGTGGCTTCGTGGCGTCGTGGCGCCCGCGGCGGCGGCCGCGGGCGCGTGGCGCACTGCAAGATTGACTTAATTAAGGTAATCATCTGAGACACGTCTCGGAAATCCTCAGATTCATCGTATATCAATCAATGTCTTTTGCAATCATTAAAGCAAATAAACAATATATACAGAAAGTGATTGCAAATTACCCGGGATCTTTTCGGGCACGAACTCACTTGGCCTCTGCTCGGCAGATAAGGTTGCAGGGCAACTTGAGGGCCACGCGGCAATCGCGGGTGGTCTGGTCTGCTTATCTCTCGGAGGAATAGCGGGAGTTTTCTTTAGCACTCTAACTGAAGTCTTTCTAATTTGTCACGGCTAACCTTATCGCTGGCTCCAACTCCGTTGTGGCTCCCCTGTCGTCCCACTAGTCGCCCTGATACAATTAAGGTGGGACTGATAAGCCTAAATGCAGCTGTCAGGATGACTCTTGTAGTATAAAAGGGCACTGGCACCCAGCCGCCTGCATTTAGACACCTATTTTCTGATCCCCGGTATCGTCCCAGCTCAATTGAAAATGACTGAGTCTAAGGAGACTTACAACCTCTCTACTGGCGCGGCGGTGGATTACGATGTTGGCTCTACTACGGCCATCAACACTGGCAGTGGTGGCGCACTACATAGACTAAACAAGTTCTTCTTGCTCGACTCGGCTTCTCACGAGCGTTATAGTAACGAAGGTACGATTCACTCAGTTAATGCCACGGCGTATTATTTTATTGACTCTCATCTGTCAGATCTGGACCCTGTCCCTCCAGAGAAGCGAACATGGAATGCCCGGCACTGTAAGTCGCCTTGAGTACCGTCGTTAGAGTGCTACTAACCAGTTTAGATGCACTCTTTTGGATCTCCGACCATTTGTCAGTGTCTGGATTTCGTTCGGCAGCCTCTGTTATGGCCGTCGGTCTGTCATGGAGAATGGCGCTTTTGTGTATAGCCTTGGCAAATATTATTCAGGGTGTATTCATTGTTATCAATGGTGTCGTTGGAGCGAAGTATCACATACCCTTCAGCATACAGTCGCGCGCATCGTTTGGACCCTATCTGGCGTATCTTATGATTGCCATGCGTATGATCGTCGCCATTTTCTGGTATGGCATCCAGGCCTACACCGGAGCTGAGTGTGTTCGTATGTGTCCTCTAATTTGTCTACATGTTCTTGCATTGGACGCATTTAGCTAATGACTGCAGAATCTATGATCTTCGCTATCTGGCCGTCGTTCCATAATGTCCAGAACCATCTTCCCGCGTCGGCCAACATTACTACTCAGTTTATGACAGCCTATGTTATCTACTTCTTGTTTTGCCTTCCCCTCCACTACGTTGGTGTCCACAGGGTCAAGTGGCTCTTCCTTCTCAAGGCAATTGCTACTCCTATTGCTTCGTTGGCAATTATGGGCTGGATTGTCCACCAGGCTGGGCTCGGACAGAACTCACTTTTCGACCAAGGCAATACTAAGCAAGGGTCTGCACTGGGATGGGCGTTCATGGCAAGTTTGTATTCCAACATCGGCAGTGGTGTCACATTGATGGTGAATGCTCCGGATTACAGTCGATACTCCGCTACAAAGTATTCTCATTTGACCACTGCCGTTGCTGTTCCTTTCACGGCTACCATTATCACTTTTATCGGTGTGGTCGCGGCATCCGGATCCAAAGTCTTGTTTGGTCAAATCCTTTGGGATCCTCTATTGATCATTAACCACTGGACATCGCCCGGTGGTCGTGCTGCTGCGTTTTTCTGCGCGTTCAGCTTCTTCCTTTCGCAGCTTGGTCTCAACATCGCGGCTAATTCTCTTGCCGCGGCCAATGACATGAACTGTCTCTTCCCCAAATATATCAATATTCGCCGTGGTCAGTTTATCGCCTCTTTCTTGGGATCGTGGGCGTTGACTCCGTGGAATATTCTTACATCCGCCCCCGCGTTCTTGAACTTTATGTCCGGATACTCGGTCTGGCTCGGTCCACTTGTTGGAATCCTGATTTCCGACTTCTACTTCGTTCACAAGCAAAAATACCATGTGTACGAGTTGTACAACTTTCATGGCATGTACCGTTACAAGTACGGCTTCAACTGGCGTGCATTCCTTGCTTTCACTATCGGCTGGGTGCCGTTGCTCCCAGGGTTCATCCCTACGGTCTCCAACATTAAGTCCGTGTCAGGTATGGTGCACTTGTACAACCTTGGCTTTTTCTACGGGTTTGGCGCTGCGTGCTTGTCGTACTATGTTATTTGCTACTTCTTCCCGGCAAAGGAGACGTACATGGATGCGCCCGTGTATATGGTAGAGGATAATGTTAGGTTCGATGATCTCGAGTCGTCGTCTGCGAACGAGAAGTCATCTACTTAGGTGTCAGTATTTCCGAAGGATTATATTTAGTTATTTACAGTGTCTTTTGTTGTGGCAGTGTTACTATTTCATGGGTGTAAGATATTACGGGTCTAATTTAACTAATAACACTTTGAACTCTGCTCTGGCCCGGCATTTTGAAGGGTTTTGTAGACGTCTGTACATAGCCCTACTCCACAAGGCAAGCCCCCCCATGTGGGTGTACTTCGGCACTTATGGTTTGGGTCGATCGCAGGGATGAAAGTTACGGATCGGCTATTTTCGTTACAATACTTCGACATGATATCGCGAAAGAGGTCCATTTGGGTTCGGTCGGACGCTGCAATGTCGCCACAGCCGAGCCGATATCCCGCGGCAAATAATGGTGAACGGCAAGATGAGCATTCTGGATCGTAAACTAAGCCTTATCTTATTCGAGATCGTCAAAGAATTCATTAGTTATTCAGTTGATAATAGTTAATATATAACAGTGGCTCTCAGCCCCTGACTGTGCGGCTCATTACTATGTGATTTGCCACTCAGTCACCCAGGTACCAGGCCCTGGTTTGCAGGTTATATGTTCAAGGTTCAGTCCCCCTGAAACTCCTGGTTATATCGATAGCCTAACATCGCCATTGCATCACCACAATATTATCACTGCATCACGCTCACATGCCATTGTATCACTATTACATCACCATTGCATCCCCAGAACATCACCATTGCATCATATCCTTTGAATCAAACTTCCACTTCATCTCAAGACACCCGACTACAATGACGTATGCACAATCCACTAACATAGCTCAGTTAGTTACAGGCGACAAGGCCTATTGGCCAGTTGAAATTGGCCCCCGCTGACCTCAATTTCTCTATATTCGCCAGTAGTCTCGTCTGAGATCGAAAAGGGCGGGCATCATGATTGATACGGGTCCATTCCAGATTCAATCTTTTTGCGAGATAGAAGAAGATCGATTGGAATTCATGGGAACCCTTACCCAGATAGACTCTATACATAGGACTGGCTTCGGGTACTAACGTAGTCTTTCTCATCTCAAT
This sequence comes from Lipomyces kockii, assembly GCA_030568215.1. Lineage (NCBI taxonomy): Eukaryota > Fungi > Ascomycota > Lipomycetes > Lipomycetales > Lipomycetaceae > Lipomyces > Lipomyces kockii. Next base: position 116,061 of record JAJLTN010000675.1, on the reverse strand, counting down.
ATCTACGTCGGTGACAGAGATGCCGCAGCTGCGGGCCAACTCCTCCAGGTCGTACACAAATTTTTTGTGCCCTTCGGTCATTTGGGCAAATCGGTAATTGTTCCCTGACTTCGTATTACAGCCGTCACTGTCGATGAGGCCAGCAATGACAGCCAGACGCGTGTCCTCATCGGCTGTCATGTACGCGGAAGGAATGCCGCCGCTTTTGTCGCGGGCGGGCGAGGCCAAGTTCCCGAAGGCCTTTCAGGGTAGGGCTATGGACCAGTCGTCCTCCGTTCGGGCCCACGATCCTGAACTCGAAAACATCTTTGTTCACGATATACCCGTTTCTCATTTTCGTAGCAGCCGCAGTGCACACTGTTCTTGTAAAGCGATCGTCTCTGGCTGTTAAGTCGGTCCGTGTACGATTGCAACCAGGAAGTCGTCCGATGACGTTATTGCTGCGGAACTGCAAATCTTGCCGTCGCCGAGCCATAGCCCCAAATAGTATGGACCGAGCGGTAGATCTCGCTGGTTAAAGTGAAGGGGAGCTCGCGATCCTGTACTTGAAGCAGTCAAGCTTTGCCACACATCCGTTAACCGTCTTCTTACCAGCCGCAACGTGCAAAAATTTAGCCAAATGGAGCTTTAGAGCTCCTTCTTTGACAGAACTGTTCAGCCGGTCAACGTAAGACTGTAACCAGGCAGCAATCTCAGGGTCCGACGAGGTAAGTCGAGTATTGGCAGCATCGCCATCACCCAGCCATAATCCTAAAAGGTATGGATCAAGTTGTAAGTCTTGTGGGCCATTGGAGGCAGTGGACGCATCGAAGTAGAGTGGAACACGGTAGAGCCTTAGGCGAGCGCGTTTGACCTCTTTGACCTCCTTGCAGCATACTCGCTCATACTCCTCCAGTGTCAGGATGAATTTGTCCCCATCTCTGACAATTAGAGGATCGATAACATGATAATGATCACCACGCAAAAAGGGAAGCGCCAATTGTACCTGGCATTCGACCATTTTACAGCTTTTATTGTCATGTTCGGACCGGGTGTTGTATGGGTCGCCGTCAGAGAAAGCCGAAACCCCGGAGTGCATGTGAAAGAAGACTTTGCCCTCGAGTCGCATTCCGTATACGTGATCTTCTTCAGGGCACCGGTAGCAGGTTGTGAAACACCGATGCAAGGGACTGGAGGATTTGCTGCATCATAAAGGTAGTCATACACCGGTTGTCGTACGTACCAGGGTGTCTGAGGCGAGTCTTTGAGATGGCTTCATATTGAGAACGTGGTCTTAACGAAGAGTTGTAGCGAAGATGTTTGTTCGAAAGCGTGAAGCGCGATAGGGAAGGAAGGAGGAAGCAGCTGGGGCAAGTGACTAGTCTATATGTCTGCCTTCTAACGCATGCGTTGCAGTTTAGCGCTGAACCTCATTCCAAGCATTCGTACATAAGACACAACGTCCGACGTTTGAGGCTGGCCACAGTAAAGCGCGATGCGACCACAACGCCTTTATTTGGTACCATCGGAAGGAGTTTTTGTTACAAGACCTTAGGGAGTTTCACGTACGGTCAAACCGTCAAGAGTTTACTAAATCAAGCCCCAACCCTACCAAAACTTACCTAACCCTCGACAGTTGGACTTCCATTTCTAGAAACGTGTCTGATAGTATGGTATCCAAATCTAAATAATTATCGGAATCACAGCTGCAACCTAAAAGTGAACCACTTGAGTGGTCGCTGCTGTCAGACTAAATCGACTCCGAGTCCGAGGCTTCATCGAAAGCAGAGCTAGACGAGACACTCTCCATATCTACATCCGAGTAAATACTCGTAAGAGATTCTAAACTGTCCTTCTCGTCGTCATCATCATCATGGGGAAGAGAGTCTAAATCTCCGCTATCTAGACCAAAGTCGCAGTTCGAATCACTCGAAGCTTCCGCTAAAAGTTTATCCAGCTTTAGTTCAAGATAACTTTCTTAGGCTCCTTTAATGTATATGGTTAGTTAGCATATGAACATTCGTATTGCCGCAGACCTACCAGATGACCTATCGATATACGTCGTCAAACTCTTCCATTGCACATTCCGTAGTCAGAGCGAGGCAGTAACCTGCCACAAGGCTCTCCAAAACAAACTGTCTATCAGATAACTCTGGCATATTCTTATATAATTCTATGCGCGTTACAAACTGTGAACAAACATTATGGGCCGTTGTGGCGGTTAAGAGCGGAAGGCATTAGTGGTCGAGAATGCAATAGCGCCGCTGATGAGTATCCATTTCTTCATGGTTTTTTGGAACCTCAGTAATGGCATCTGACTGCGGCCACTACACTGTTGTGCATATACACTGATGAGTGAGTTTCATCGGATTTCAATTCCCGGCACAGAATAACTATGACAGGCACTATGCAGTTCAATCATCGATCAATACACGGAGTGCAAGAACTGATTAATCTGACTCGGTTCTAGCCAACCTAGTTGTCGCGAGGAAGTGGCCAACCACGACTCACGCAATTTCACGCACGGGCCACTGGATATCAGTAGTCAATGCTCGGGAGCTACGGCCGTTATAATCCGGTAGCTGTAACTGTGCTCCAACTAGATCTGTGGGGCATATCGTCGAACATCAATTATTTGTCCTGTTAAGTGAAGGCCGAAGCTGGAAATTTGCAATACCGCAAGCTGATATTTCCTGACATGTTCAATATCGCAATCCGAACATTTATTGCGAACGATGTTTTAATTATGCTGGTTGGCAGGGGAAATCCACCGCTTGGCGGCGTCGGCGGCGGCGCCGCCCGTTGGCGAGGCGTTTTCAAATGAGTCGCTACGTGGCGCACCGGTCCAAATCCGGACCTGAATGATTAAATGACGTCGGCCCCTCCTGGGAGTCGTCCTATCTTGGTCTCTACGGGCAAGCATCGCAAGCAACTAAGTTCATATCTTAGGTTGGGAAAGCATCGACATGGTCTCTGATTGGTCGCTAAAATCGCATTGATCGTCAGACTTTTGTGGGTATCATTTGCCTCAACAGCTGTTACCCCGGGCATCGTCTGGATTTACCGATCGGCAGTACTCGCTCACCAGTAGTTGTACACCACTAACTACTTGTAGCAGGGTCGGTCCGATGAATCATGCCACGGATTTAAGGGTGCTAAGTGGGCGCCATGCGTTAGGTCGATGTCAGCCACGCGATATCGGCGCGACATTTTTTTCACAACTCTGAGCCTGATAAGCAATCAACCAACCAAAGCTGTATGATGACACTAGTCTGGATGCTATAAAGTCTGGCTGCTATGCTCCAGTTCCCTCCCGCTGTTGATTATCATTTCTAGACAAACAGAAGAGATGTCTGAGTCAAAAGGAAGTTACGACGTTTCGTCGCACGTGGCAGCGGTTGATTATGATGTTGGCACTTATACAGCGCCTCGCTCTGATGGTGGAGGACTAATGCATCGGATAAACAAATTCGTCCAGCTCGATTCAGCTTCCCAGGAACGGTACAGTAACGATGGTATGGCTGAGTGTCCTTGATTGTTCCGGAGACAGATACTTACCCGCGCTTCAGACTTGGACCCTGTCCCTCCCGAGAACAGAACCTGGCATGCCCGTCACTGTAAGTTTCCTTCGATTTCCTTGGTGACGTGCTGTTACCAACAGGTCTAGATGCCCTTTTCTGGATTTCAGACAATTTGTCAGTTTCCGGATTCCGCCAGGCTGCTTCAGTTATGGCTGTGGGCTTGTCCTGGAGACTTTCTCTGCTGTGCATTGCTCTGGCCAATATTATCATCGGCGCGTTTATCGTCATCAATGGTGTCGTTGGAGCGAAGTATCACATACCCTTCAGCATACAGTCGCGCGCCTCGTTTGGATACTATCTTTCGTATCTTATGATCGCCATGCGTATGATTGTCGCCATTTTCTGGTACGGCATTCAGGCCTACACCGGAGCTGAGTGTGTTCGTAAGTTCTGTTTTTGGAAGTGCTTTTTAACTATGTATGCTAATGCGGGTAGAATCTATATTATTCGCGATCTGGCCCTCATTTCACAATGTTCCGAATCACCTTCCAGATTCAGCGAATATTACCACTCAGTTTATGACAGCGTATGTCATCTACTTCCTGCTTTGCCTGCCGCTACACTACGTTGGTGTCCACAGGGTTAAGTGGCTCTTCCTTGCCAAGGCAATTGCTACTCCTATTGCTTCGTTGGCTATTATGGGCTGGATTGTCCACAAAGCTGGTCTCGGTCAAAATTCGCTCTTCAACCAGGGCAACACTGTGCACGGACCTGCACTCGGATGGGCATTCATGGGCAGTTTGTATTCAAACATTGGAAGTGGTGTCACATTGATGGTGAATGCTCCGGACTACAGTCGATACTCCACAACCAAGTATTCGCATCTCACTACGGCTGTCGCGGTTCCGTTCACGGCTACTGTCATTACTTTTATTGGCGTAGTCGCTGCCTCTGGATCGAAAGTTTTATTCGGAGAAATTCTTTGGGATCCTCTGTTGATAATCAACCACTGGACATCGCGTGGTGGTCGTGCCGGTGCTTTCTTCTGTGCGTTTAGCTTTTTGCTCTCGCAACTTGGTCTCAACATCGCGGCCAACTCTCTTGCCGCGGCCAATGACATGAACTGTCTATTCCCCAAATATATCAACATTCGTCGAGGCCAGTTCATCGCTGCATTCTTGGGTGCCTGGGCGTTGACCCCATGGAATATTCTCACATCAGCTCCTGCGTTTTTGAACTTCATGTCCGGATACTCTGTCTGGCTAGGTCCACTTGCTGGCATTCTTATCTCGGACTTTTACCTCGTTCACAAGCGAAAGTACGACGTTCCGGAGCTGTACGACTTTCACGGCATCTACCGGTATAAATACGGCTTCAATTGGCGTGCGTTCCTTGCATTCACGATCGGCTGGGTTCCATTACTTCCCGGCTTTATCCCGACAGTCTCCAGCATCACCGTGGCGGAAGGGATGGTACACTTGTATAATCTAGGCTTTTTTTATGGAGTGGGAGCCGCGGGCTTGTCCTATTACGTCATTTGCTATTTCTTCCCGGCGCAAGAGACTTATGTCTCCAGGCCGGTGTACATGAATACTGGAATCGTTAGTGACGAAGATGTCGAGTCGTCATCTGCATCAGAGAAGAGATCGGCTTAGCTTTGTTTCTAGATAGGATTTTGATTTCGGCATTTTGAAAAAAAAGTTTGTTACTATAGACGTGGCATGCAATACGATCGTGATGCTATACTTTGACATAATTGTAGGAAAGCCTAACTTGTCGGGACGATTGATTTGATATCCAGACATTATTAGCCGAAAAGTATGGTTCTCCCCGGCCGACGATTTCCTGCTGCATCTGCTGCGAGCGCAACAGTGGTATTAGCCACTTGTATCTGGACAATCAGCAATGCAGCATTGTTATTGGCCAATGCGCTAGCTAAAACGACTGTAGCAATCATGATCCAAGAGCTGAACGAGCGAAAGAGTCGAGGAGTCTAGGGACGCTCCAAATACGCCTCTTTACTACAAAGCGAACGCTCGCTAGCTTGCTAAAGTTGGCCGAGACTTGTCATAATCTGCGGCCGTGAAGAAAGCTATGACAAGTTCTTACTTTTGGGTGCACGGGTGACTCCGGACAGATCAAACACGTTCACGATAGAGACTTATAAATAGATCTTCAAGATTAATACTCCCGGATAGATACAGGCACCTGTGGGAGGGTATGAATGATGCCAACACTGACGCTAAAGGGCTTCATGACGACGGAGATTCAACCACAAGCACATATGTGAAGTATGTCCTGAGTTTAACCATAAAGCTTCATAATGCACGATTTATATGTCATCGTTGTTGGCACGAAAAAGTAAGTGCACAAGTTTCGTCTGTTAAGCCAGAAATGCCACGTGACATAAGGTTTTGTACGACAAGGGGTCGGCTTATCATGAAGTTAGACCGATAAGGCAGCGAAGCGGGCTTACCCTGTCCCAGTTTACGAGTCGGCCACGTTCAATTCCCCGGCCACGACAGACTATTGGCCGGGCTCCCTCCGCCTTTGAGTCGCCGGCTTCATATGCGCCATCCTGCCCTCATGCTCGTCTTCTTGTCACATTCACCTGGCTTGTTCTATCACAATTGAGTCAATTAATCCAGAACACCTCCGTCTGAATTTCCATCAACAGCTATCAGCAATGGCCTACGAGAAGTTCGAACTCGAGCTCCCCCTCAAGTGCGGTGTCACTCTCCCCGCATTCCTGACCTACAAGACCCTTGGTGACCCCAAGAACCCTGCGGTCATGATTCCGACTTGCTACACTGGCCGTATTGCCGGCACCATGAACGCCTTCCTTGGCGACGACGACGCCGTTTCCCCAAAGAAGTACTTTGTCATCGTCGTTGGTCTCCTCGGCGGTTCCGAGTCGTCGTCCCCCAGCAATCAGCCCGCTCCGTTCGACGGCCCTAACTTTCCCAAGACCATCTACGAGGACAACATCCACGCCCAGTTCAAGCTCATGAAGCATCTCGGCGTCGAGAAGCTCTTCTGCTACATGGGCTACTCCATGGGTGGACAACAGGCTTATCACTTTGCTACCTTGTACCCCGACCATGTACAGAAGATCATCCCCTTGGCCTCGTCCGCTCAGACCTCGGGCTTCAACTGGAACTTCCTGGAGGGTGTCAAGTCGACACTCAAGGCTTCGTCTGACTTCATGGCCAATACCTACACTGAGCCAGTTATGGTCGGTACGACCGCGTTCGGCCGCGTGTACTCCAACTGGGCCCTTTCCTACGAGTGGTTCAAGACCAAGGCGTGGGAGGCGGCCGGATACAAGTCATCTGAGGAGTACCTCCTTTCCGACTGGGAGAAGCGTTTGAACACGTGGGATGCCCGAGACTTGCTTCAGATGGCGGTCACCTGGCAGGAAGGCGACATTGCGATCTACCACGACAACGACTATGCCAAAGCCCTCGGTGCCATCAAGGCTGAGGCGCTGGTCATGCCATCCAGAACTGACCAGTACTTTAGATGGGAGGAGTCTGTCGAGGAGGTCAAGTATCTTAAGAAGGGAACGCTCGCCATCATCGAGACTGTCTGGGGCCACATCGCTGGCGGTGGTGTTGGTACCGCTGAGGACAATGTGTTCATCAACAAGACGATTTCTGAATTTTTTGCAAAGTAACAAAATGTAATGTACTTGATATGATGTAAATAAGGAATAATAATAGTAACGAATTTATGGCAAAGATGAGGTCATAAAGTAATGTTCTGTGCTCAGAAGGTTATACGAATCTAAGGTAGCAATCAATATGTACAGAGATGGAGAGATGCTCTTGCCAAATCAGATCAGCTAATTATATGGCATTAATGAAGTGAAAGGAACCGCACTTGCTCTTAATTAGTTATACCGACTTGTGCGGCTATTTGCCCCACTCTTAGCGGCACCTACGATGCTGTGCAAATGTCCAGAAGCTAACCAGCCGCCAGCATAGATATCTATATTTGGCTGAAGCAAGATTTACAACTTTTTACCACTCCTGTCTTATATTTTTTTGCAACGATGTGTCCATGTGCTTGTCAAACTTAAATATGAGCTAGACTAGTGCAACGAGCACAACAGACCACCACAGGCTTATGTCGCATTCCGAGTTACTGGCTGCTTTGAAGCGTTCCTCTTTCTCTTGATAGCAAAGAAGTTGTTGTGTTTGGATCGTGCGAGGTTTGACGCGACGAGTTTGGCACGTGCTCCCTCGGTCGTGTGATTTCATGTTTGTTTGTTAAGATGCGACACAATGCCGGCACTCCATAATGATATCAGTAAGTCCCACACAGCATTGCAAGACTACATGTCTAGGAAATTAGTAGGCCAGGACAACGAGGACTTTGCTGCTCAAAACCCAATATCGGTCTTTTTTCAAACAATCCATTCTTGTTGTCCAACATCGGGGTGTTTCAGCCGATTAAAAAGAAGTTTTTCTGCTGGATGGAGCATCAGGCACGTCGCGTTCTCAGCGGCAGCTACGAAAGCAAGCGTTGGGGTTGCTGGTATTGTCTTCAACGTGGCTAGTGCCAAAAGAGGTGAGCTTCTGATCAATGCATCGTATGAGGACGGAGTCCTGAAGCCAGAAACGGTGAGAAAATTAATGGAGGGGGTGGAGAAGCGGTTGAATTTTATGATAGAATGAGAGTGGCGTGGAATAATGGCGTGGTTGACAGATTGCCACTGCCATGAGTTGGAGCATATGGCTTAACTCAGTAGCTTTAAAGCAATGGAATTTTCTCGTGATGGTGTAGTCTGTCAATTGACACAGAATTACCAAAATAAAATCAATTACATGAAAATATATCAATCTCAGATATATATCTATGGCTGGAGGACAGTTAATCACGCAGAATCACATAAACGAAGTAAAATAATTCGGGCCATGGTCGAAGCCCAGATGCAAGAACAGTACTTGTTTATTGCCGTCTCTGACCGGGTAAGCCCGGGTAGCTTAGTGATGAGATCAGTTAAATCTGCAACTAATCATATGCCTGGTTCTCAGATATCAAACGTCGTATCCATCGGCTAGTATACTGTTCCCGCTGTTAATAAAATGTAGGGCAAAGCAGACTGCTTACTGCCGATAGTCTAAGCTGATAACAGGAGAAGAAAAGATATTTTTATGCCAATATGTTACTGCATCATGGCATTATAGTAGTGGCTCACAGATCAGCCGCATGGATAACCCGCCGTGCGGTGGCTGGTGAAAAGTGTCAGCCTGACATGCGTCGTCCACGGGTATATTTGATGCGTTCTTAGTAATTACTATGAGCTTATAAAAAGGACCGTTTCTCAGCGAGTGCTTACAAACCGACGACAACCGTTCTTGTGATATGCACATTATACTGACGGGAGCCACAGGCACCGTCGGCTCGGCGGTGCTTCACTACTGTCTAGCATCCCCCAAGGTCACTCAGCTCTCGATTCTATCCCGTCGACCGATTACGCTCCCGGCCGGAGACGATCTTGACATTCAAAAAGCAAATATAATAATTCATGAAGATTATTCGACTTATCCTGATGAGCTGTCAATGAAGTTGAAAGGGGCTGACGGTTGTATTTGGGCGCAAGGAATTAGTCAGACTCAAGTGAAGAAGGAGTAAGTGCATCCTGGACGGACTTCCGGTTAAAAGTTCCAAATTTTAACGTACATTTATTCAGCGAATATGTACGCATCACACATGATTACCCTCTTGCTGCCGCAAAGTCGTTTTCGTCGCTCTCCAACACGGGAAAGTTCAACTTCATTTATGTGTCAGGTGAAGGGTAGGCTGTGTCCTTTTGAAATTATCTTCGCAATCTGATGGTTCTTGATAGGGCTGATCCAACCGAAAAGTCAAAGCTTCTTTTTGGCAGAATCAAGGGGCTCACTGAATCAGAACTTCTGTCGCTGCCGTCAACACCTACCTGGAAGGCTCTCAGAGTATTTAACGTGAGACCTGGATACGTTGACCCTCCAAACCCTGATCGTCCCAGGCCCCTAGTTAGCAGACTGCTCGTGGATTATGCCCTTGCGCCAGCAGTTCGACAATTTCTGCCCAGTCAAGTAACCCCTGTCAATGTTCTCGCGAAAGTCCTGGTAGATCTTGCTACCGGTGATGGAAATGGTCTACAAGGCGGACCTGGAATTGAAGCTGGGGGACGTACCTTGCGCAATGTAGTTATCAGGAAACTAGGAGAAGCTTAGGCAGGAGTATGTTAAATTCACTGCCAATTGTACAGATTGAATTAGCGCAAGGAAAACAATTGAATGCCTCGAGCTCTCTGCCACTTAACAATCTAATGTATAACTTTGACTTGATGTTGGACCAGAGAATCCATTAAAGACGAAACCGCTTGTAATATCTTGATTCTCTAAGCTTCTAGGCTCTATTTCTGCATGGTCGCCTCGCACATTTCTGTCAGCAATTTATCAGTGTCTCATCACTGTGTCGCACAGCAGTTCACTCCATGACGTCCCATAATCGCTATGGGCTGTCGGAATGATTAATTCAATTTAGAATGTGCAGTTCGACTAGTCAGCGAACAAGGTATTCTAAAACCGCCTATGGAGGTGAGGGTTAGATTTCTTTCAAGTCGTGCTTTATGGGAGAGCTCATTACTGTGCTGCCACAGAGCACTAATTGTTTTCTCCACGGGAGGCGAAACTGTAATGCCATTTGTAATACTATGCTTATGCAGATGAAGATTCATATTACTAGTTGATGTTCCCCTCACAGAATTGTATGTCTTCCAGATAAAGCCAGCCTGCTGACAGCGAATCTCTTTCTCATCTTCCACTTTCTTAGATCTCCTATTGATAAATCGGTAACACTGCAACACTAAAATCGGTTTTGACTTTGTGGATGTAGTTGTTGAGGTGTTATCAGCAGAAGTGCGTTCTAATAACTGAGAAGTAGATTATTCAGGAAAACGTCTCTGCTTGCGGCATTATATATCCTTCTAACCATCAATTGTTGATTGTGCGCTCGATCGTGCCCTTTTAGAAAGTCGATTTTGAGGCTCTGCTTCCTCGTCAGTATCGTCATTGAGACAGCAATAATTAGGGTTGTGTCGGATGCGGATATCCGCCTAATTTGACTGTATCCGCCATCCGCCATCCGCCATTACAAGTTTTGTCGGATCCTCATCCTCCGTCTTGTCGAATAAATCCGCCTTGATCGGATAAATCTAAATGATTACACTAGCCTAATTAGGTTAGAGACTTTCCTTTGATAATTTAGCGCCAAACGTTATTTTGAAATCAAAATTTCACCCTTTTTCGTTAATCGACTCTCTCATCTTAAGTAAATAATAGAATAGTCAGGATTACATAGACATTGTACTTGTCAGCACACGCGTACCGGCATCGACGATCTGCATTCTGCAAGCGCGTCGACAAAGAATGTGAAATGTTCCGCCTGAGCCGCACACATTTAACATCCCCTTGCATCATTCGCACTTCCGTTACGTCTATTACGTGTTTCTACTGCGTCCTTCGTTACTTCGAGGTTGTGTGTACTATCAGTTACTTCTTTCATTTAATTTCTTTCTTTTTAATGCGGATAGCAGTGTTAGTTGAGTTAAAATCGCACAATATTTTATTTAAGTACCTACAGGGCTTACCGTAGTCCTAAATTGCGAAGAATTAATCCATTATCGTTTTTGTTTGTGCTTCACTTTTGCCAACCTTATCTTTTCCCCGTCTTTTCCTTCAGTTTCCAGATCTGCCTGTGAAAAATTGTGGAACTTGTAATCGATAAGTTGAGTTGCTGATTTTTAATTTTAGTAATTTAGTTGAGATTTTTAGCAAGCAAATTGGGCGAGTTATTAGTTTCGCGTGGTTCTGCACTTTTGTGAGAGGGTTAGGGGGGGATGGTATGAAAAGTCGGACCCACGTGGGCGATCTACATTGAAGAGGTGAGATCGAAACAGTCTGTCGCATCATTAAGATAGAGTTCATGTTCATGATTTCGCGAAGCAAGGCCAGTTGATGTGATGGAGACTGAATTGACATGGTTGTGGGATTGGTAGATTTACTTGTTCTTGATTAATGTCCGCTATAGCCGGAACAAATTCTCTTGTCCGTCTCAATTGGAAAATCGTGCGGGAACTCGATAGTGTCGGAAGCGATGATGGCAGAGGACCGGTCACCGCTCTCGCGTGAGCGGGGTGTGAAATGTTCATTTGCAAGTCTAATACAAGCCCTGTCCGGGTTCTAAAAAGTCTAATACAAGTCCGGTCCGGGTTCTAAATATCGTCGTTCGTCCAGTCGCTAATCTGCCACGATGAGGCATCATCGTCAATGACCAGTTTCAATGTCGTAAAGACGATTGTGTCATACAGCTCGCGGGCAGCGGCCCGGGCGTTTTTGTGCCGAAGGCCGTTACCTCCCGCCTGCGCATCCTTCCGGCTTCTCCAGAGACCTATGAGTAAACTAAGCTCTTGACACAAGTCCAGAATGTCCATCGAATGTACACTTACAGGTTGCCAAATTTTGGTGGCTCTGGTTCTTTGTACCGAACCAATACTTCAGCAGACCCCCACTAGCCACAGCCTCCTGATGCGAATGAGCATCGAGATCGTGCAACCGCTGCAGGTCGATGTCCGGATACAACTTTGACCGAAATGTGACGACGTAGAATTTCCGTTTCTTCCACTGGTAACCTTCTGCGGCTGCCAGATCACGGAGAAAGTCGATAACCGCTTGCCAATTGAATGATTCAATATATGGAGCCGTCGCATAATCCTCGCGAATTGGCTTCAAGATGGTTAATGCCTTGGCCAGCAGTTGATTTGGTGTATCCAAGCGTCTCAGGTCGAGCAGATGCAATTCGTCGTTGTAAGGGGAGGCGATCAATCGATTATCCGCCGTGGCGGCTTTCTCATGTCGATGATGGCCGAATTGAAGTTGCAACGCAGCTGCTGCATGGAACTTGAGGAGCTCATAGTCCTTCGTAACAAGACTGTGGCGAACGAGCGAAATCGGTCCAGTTAGAGCGACCTTGGCTGGATTTGCTGCCAATGTCGTCTCGGTTTGAACAAGACTTCCCGCGCCGAGAGTCATTTGTCGTTGCGAATTAAATGAAACGATTGATAACGGAAGTGCCAGATCAGGAAGTGCTTTCAAGAGTTCCCTCTGAAAAACTCAGCCGAGGAATAAGTGAAATCGACGTGACGAAGAAGATGGGCGTCTATTCCATGGAGTGTGGGATGTGAGTCAAAGTGTGTCTCGAACTGATGCGCTGTAAAGCACTAATGATTGCCCAATGCATGCAAAGCAATCACGTCTAATTGAAGAGCATGCTAAACCCGGCAGAACAGCAAAATCTGGGAGAAAAAAAGACAGAACGAATACAGGAGCGAACCCAAAGGAAGGGTAGTTATATCAGGACTTTGAGACGACATACTGCGGATTGCCGAGATATGTCACCTTTTTTTGACCTATAGGCTATCGTGCGCAAGAATCCATAGATATGGCGAAAAAAGCTACGGTGTACCTTGACTTTTCCCTTTCCTAATAAAGTCGCTGTGCCGTGAACGGATGGGAGGCGAAGCCGGAATATTGCGTGCGATCCCCACGTACATTGTACAAAGTGCGCAATTCGAGCACGCAATCCGTCACAATCCGTCGCAATCCACCAGCAGATTTTGGCTGGGAGCTTCCGGCCGTCTCCGTCAGAAATGTACAGTACACCACCACAGAAATCCCGACGGCAGACAATAATACGCCAAAGTCATTCATGGTCGACAAAGGTCATATATAACGACCCGTGTTGTCGGCAATAATAAGCATAGTCTTCTTCGGGAGTCTGGAATATTTTTTTCCTTCGAGCCCTAACTATGGAATATCGTTACCATGCTCGAGCGAGGTCGCTACCCTTGCCCTAGTCGGATTGTCGGATCAAGGTTAGGGTTATACCTGGACAAATAACCTGGCGTTCATGGGTCTGAACCATGATTGGAATGATTGAGCACGCGCACACTGGGCTAAAGTTGTCACCGAAGGTTCAGGGTGGGTCCCGAGCAGCAGTTGGGAGCTACGAAAAAGCTAAAATTCCTTCCTCCGCTTCGTTCTTCCAATCCGTGTCCTTCCTCCTTTCTCGTCTATCCGACACAATAGAGTTTTCACAGAGTCGCTCGGGTTCTTCGGACCGAGTACGAGGTCGTCACGAGAAGGTTCTTGCAAGTTCTTCCTAGAAGTCCTACGCACAGCTAGGGCTGCTCCGAATATTCGCACCAGTTTGCGTTGCGAATAACGAATAACGAATATTATTCGCAGGATGTCCGCGCAACGAATAAAATTGCGAATATTATTCGCCGAATATTCGTTATTCGCATATTTATTCGCAACCACTGAAACCCTGAAACCCTGAACCACAAGCAGTGCTCATAGTTTATTACGGTTCCAACACAAGAAGCAGCAAAGGCATTAAGGCACAAAACGGCAAGCAAATGAAAGCGAAACGAAAGACGCAAACCACAAAACGCAAGACTGCACTGTTCGGGCCTGCTCCTGACACCTATATACACAGAGCAAGAAAAGTGCGCAGCTCACATCACATTGAGCTGGAAGGCTGTCAGGGGCCATCTTGGCTCTTGAAACTGTGAATTAAATTTATTAGGGGGCACACCCCCTGAGCACGTGATTAGATGCGAATATGTTATTCGCCGAATAAATTACGAATATTATTCGCACTGCTCAGGATTTGCGAATAAAATAGCGAATATTATTCGCAGCGGTTGGGACTTGCGAATAACCAATACGAATAATGCCGATTACTGCGAATATTCGTATTCGGAGCAGCCCTAGCTGTTGAGAGATACCCTTACCGTTGTCTGTAGTGTGGAGAGATATCCTTGTGAGATGCGGGAGTTACCCTTGTGTGATGCGGAGGGATTCTAAGAACAACGAATCATCGTTGTATGCGGATGTGGGAGATTCCGGGAAGAAGGAAAGAAGAGAACACCCGGATCCAATGTTTCAATTGTTGGTCTATAAGAAGGCAGCCCTCGTGCTGAAATATTGTCTATGAGGACTCGGCGGACTAAGTATGGCTTCAACACTTCTTCCCTCAACTGTGAGAGCCCTAACCCGATGCAAATACAGGACCCTCAGGATCTGCACGTTCCGTACGCTTGAAACATGCACTTGCAGTCGGCGGAAGAGCTCTTAGCGGCTCATTTTCAATGAATAGAACCATCAGCTTTTGATCGATGGTTCGTGATTCGTTAGCCGTACCTTTATAAGAGGACATAACAAGTTATAATACGAGAATCAAGCAAAAATTCACAAATATGAAACGGTAAACAGTGGTGACCGCTTTGATCTGTTGTCGGTCAAAATCCAAATGTGCGTCAGATAAACAGGGCCGGTCTGCCTCCTGACCATTCTCCCCAAATTTCACATCCTCGTGTTGTATCTTTGTAACTCACTCGTCACACTCATCAAAAGATTAACTTATTACATCATGGATGCCGTTTACGGAGGGTCCGATCAACAATCAGTTAGCGGCAGCCGAGCCTCACATAGCGTGGCGCCAATCGCGGCTCCCTCGGCCACTGAGCTCCACGAATCCAGCCGCCAAATAGGACACCACGCGGGCCGCAAGAGAAAAGCAGTGGATGACGATCCTGCAACACGTGTTATGCGTGATATCAACTCCATGCCCGACAGTACTTCCGTCAGCGACCGTGCAGATGAACACGGCAATAAATTGAACCCTGAGACGGAATCCACTGCGTTGGCTGGGATATCCAAAACGATGTCAGTAACAGACTCAGAGGCACTTTCGAACTACAACGCGGCATTCACGCTTCTCAACGAGAATCAACCGGAGCAGCGATTAGATATTGAACTGCCTTATGAAAAGTTTGTGCAACTAGATGCTGCATTTTCTAGACTAAAGTCGGCAGCAGGAATTTCAGATGATCAAAGGTATGGGTCATCACACTATTTTTTAAGGAAATTATTAAACAATATCCGATATTATAGGTACCCATCCTTGACTTACAACAGTCTTACTCAGACGGTGACGGTGGTGACTGCCCCCAGTAGCATCCATGAAGGTGCAGCACGCTCGATCGACTCTGAGATGAAGGACTACGTCAATGCATATCTATCTACTCGCAGTCCGCACTCTCTACAAAATATTCGCCCTGTTGGATCGACCACCATGCACTTCTCCGGTTTGTACGGGAGGAGCAGAAAAGAGCCAGATGGCGGATTCGTCTATGTGCCTGTCGATAGCGAAGGTAAAGTGACGATTGTGTATGAGGTTGGGTATAGTGAAGCCTATCGCAAGCTTCTAGATGACAAGGATATTTGGATCCATGGCAAGGGAGTTAATGTTTTTATATTGATATCCTTTGAAGAAACGCCGCGGTTTGCATACCCTGGTACTCCATCATATCC
>JAJLTN010000675.1:72386-97999 GCA_030568215.1 Lipomyces kockii | reverse complement strand
CATTTGGCACAAATAGACATGGATATGAACTGTACTGCGTCATTACCGAGTACGACCTCGTTTCAATCCCTCTGTCCTACCTTCTTCTGGATACGCGTGGTGTCCAAGAAGTGGGCAAGCAGGGAGATCGCGGTTGACGACGTAGTTGATGGCATTGCGAGATGCAGGTCTAAAGCCGGGCGTGGTTCACACAGACAGAGACTTTGCTGGTAAATCGGCTTTCGCAATTGCATTATTAGTTCAGGCTCTAATTGTGGGTAGAAGTGACGGCCGCAGCTATAGCTTTTAAACGAGAAAGCCCAGGGTATAAACATCATCTGTGTCTCTGGCACAGCCTGCGTGCCATCGATCAGCATATCACAGGTAAGGCAGGTCCGAGCGGCACCGATTCAATTGAAAATGCTAGGAGCTCCATCCGATCATCCGCATTGCCCAGTTATCTCAGTTTCCTATCCGAAGAGGCCGATTGGATCCTGTCGAAAGGACGTACCAAACTATGCACTTCAGAACATGCAGGAACTATACAATGTTTTGTACGACAATATCCCGATCTGCGCTGGAGATGGCGTATGCCGAAGTTGTGAAGAAATTACATCATCACCAAGAGGAGGGGACTGTAGAGAAATGCAGTTGCACAATCAGGATCTTCTACCCTGTTCGCATCAAATAGAGCCTGGCAAGGTAACCAAGTCAAGAGCCAGGGAAGAATACCGAGCGGCAATCAGACCATTGACGAAATCCCCCAAGGACTTCGAGGCTTGGATCAACCAGTGGGAACATGCAATCAGCCACGCCAAACAGAAAGAGACGCAAGTGACGCTCATGTGTGGTTTGAGGACATCTCTGTCGCTCTCAAGGACATCCCAGGTTTGGACTCATGGATCACCGCCTACGGGGATCTCGGCAAAGACCTATTGATTTGTGGGAAGTATAGATTCAACCTCCACTTGTCATCTTTGTCATCATTATTTGTCGTTATCCTTCATTGTCAGCTTACTACACTGATTCTTGTGTATATATATATAGAGCTGCATTCATGAGGTCATCAATATCAACTACTTCATTGACAATCTATCATCTTCATCTACAATTTCTGGTTCTTCACATTGATTTGGCATCCATTCATCCTCGCTGGAGAGTTCAAGCCACACTCCCTGCTATCAATGTCCCCCCAGAGCATATTGATCCCTCAATGCTCTGTCCTGCAGGACTCACCAGTGGCGATTCCGAGGCTGGGACCTCCGAATGGGATGCGGAGGCTCCAGACGTCCGCTGAGATCATCCAACAAGCGGCCGACCGAATAGAGAAGGTCAGACGATGTGGATCCTGTCACAGAGTCGGGCACAATCGGCGATATCCGCATGAAATCGAGGAGTTAATCCAGAGTGATAGCAATAATAACGAGCAATAATAACGACGACGATGAGTCGATCACTAACACTGACGAAGACGCTGAATTTACGGCGATGTGGGCCGACGCACTGTCACTTATGTAGACATAAATGTAGACATAAGGTAGATTGTGGCATGTGGTAGAAAGAGGTAGTAAACTAGGGAAGTTGTTTGAAAGATCAGATCAGAGTACAACTTCGTAGTAATACTAATAACACTGGCGTAGAGGAATCATAAGGGGGTGTAGAGTTTGATACGGTTGTCGTCACCATGGGTTTGAAAGATGCAATATACACTTAGTCCCAAAGAGGAATGATTGGTTTAAGCCCATGATTATCCAAAAAGAAAAGACAACTATATACAACGGCAATCATAGCTTGAACCTCTACTTCGTCTTCTCGCTCTCCGACGCCGTCTTCTCGGCCAAAGGTTCCGCGTCGACGGCAACGCCCTCTTCGACATCACGGCCGGCGCGGGTGAGAACCTCGTCATCGACGTAGACTGCGTAGTCGAGCATAGTTTCCTTAGCCGGCCACAGCTTGCAGAAAATCCAGTACGTCAGCATCGACGAGCCGAATCCGTAGAAGTAGCCGCAGTAGTACAAATTCGTCATGCCCTGGATGACCTTGTGCTGCTGTTGACCTTCGGCAGAAAACCGGGAAGCAGAGGAACCCAGCCGATAGTAAAAGCCGCTGCCGCACGCCAGTTGATGCCGTACTTGTTGTAGCGGTAGATACCGTGCTGGTCGTACAGCTCCCAGATGTTGTACTTGCGATTGTGGACGAAGTAGTAGTCCGACACAAGGATACCGGTTATTTCAGCATGTTCGCGCTAGCTTGTAACCTTGTTTCGTTGGAATGCTACCCGCTGGAGCTGGCAAGTGCACGACTGTGATAAGGATTACTAGCGGTAGAAATAGAACTCTTAGGTTCACCCAACTGTAACCATCGGAGATAAAGAAAGCGACGGCAGACGTGTGATGACCATAAGCATGGCTAGTTCAGGGTGAGGCAATTTGATTGAGTCTTCGGCAAGCAGTGCGATTTAGTGGGCTCGTGCGCACAGTCAAGCCGTCGAGTGTCGACGAATTAGGAGTCTATCCGACTTTGAGACTCAAGCTAAAATGATACAGTCAAAACCACGGCTGCAAGACGAAACAGAACTGATCAGTGGTCACAGCTTAAGATACGTACGATTAGTTCTCCACCATAGATCAAGAGGAGCAACCGCAACCGCCCCTTGTCCCGTCGTAGTTTGTCGCTCTCCTCTCCTATCGGACACAGACTTTCGGTGCCTTGTTTTCATTCGTTTTGTCAAATCGCAACGAAGACTTGTCAAGTCGCCACTGGCGTTGCGGTATTAGTTATTATTTGCAACCACCAAGCGTCTCTTGCTCAAAGACCTAACGTGAAGACTAAGTTATACCACAGCACGCTTTCATTTATCATTCCATTCGTGCTTAAACATATATCGCATAATGTCATTGGATACGCTTACAAACTACGTGCCGCCTACAAATCGTCCTCTGATCACCAAGCTTGCGATAAACTTCACAGAGCGATCGAATACCGACCGCAAACTAAGTATTGACCGGCAGCGTGCGTTTGACGTTTGGCTTAGCACGTCGCTGTGTGTAAGTTCACACAGTCCCGCGTTCGGCAGTCCATATGAAAAAGGAATACCAAGTGAGCTCGGGCGGTGACCCTATAATGCTGAAGCACGACGTATCGTCGCTTGATAACATATCATCAAAAGAATATTGCTGCCGTCGCTTGTAATATTTGTCGACAGCGTCTATGCCAAGCTTATTCCCAAATCGATTCATTCCGGGTTCGACCAGCTTAAACACCGCCACGAGAGTCATCACACGGGCACTTAATAGCGAGATTAACCACAAAAGTTTTACGGTTAAATAATGTGGAATAGGGTCCAACCTGTGAGTTGGCAACCAAGGGTCAGATATATGGGTCGGATTTGAAGTGTATTTCGTAACCTAAGGCTGCAGTACACTACCGTATTCATGTCCATATATCGCCGCAGGCTGCCAAGAACAATCCTGCCTTGGATCCAGCCATGTAGTTGCCGCGTTATTATCAAGTAGTCTTAGTCATTCATAATATTCCTGGGCATTGGGGAGCAGCATCCCATCAGGAAAATTGCAAATTCAGTATGTCCAATATTGACAACGACGATATCAGGATATCCCTGAAGACATTGAGTGGGGCAACGGCGACCAATTTATGAGGAACCAACTGACCACTTCTCCTGGCTAACTTTGTTTTTGACACAGCATATGTTTTGCCCTTGACCTGTTGAGATTCCGATCCTGGCATGCCGACCCCGACCATCGCCGACTTGCTGACTTGGGTAATCGCCTTGGCCTCGTATTGAGCTCGGACCGCAGCGATAACCAACCACAGACACTGCTGTATCTAAGATAACTTGTTGAATACCGCTGATGCAGCTCTACAAGGTTCAGTTCTCGCATGCCTAATCCGGCGCGGGCTCAATGATTCATTCAGATCCCACAAAGTGGAGACATTCGTCGCGGATGACTCGTAAGGTGGCAGGCCCGGCCGGATAAATGTTATCACACTCGGTTATCAAACGCTACGTACACGGACATTAGTAATAACCGTTAGCGCGCCCGTTGATTTTATTAAATTACATCGAATGTTACAGTTCTGTTATCCATATCTAGATTTCTACCTCTATTTCCTTATAGATAACAATCGATCTACCAAGTGGCGGGCCGCGCCACGACGCCTCATTAAACACGTGCACGCAATACTTATGCCCGAGGTGACATTTTAGCGCGATCACCTATCCTGACAACTACTAGACACCGTCACCTTCGACGCACAGCGGATAGTCGGCTTGCCAGGAGTGACTCTGAGTCACGACCCCACAGTTGGATTGCCGTAAACGTTTAGTGCGGGACAGCAAAACCCAGCAAATCGCATTTTTTGCAATACTACTAACACCGTTTCATGCACGCATCTTTGTGATCTATGCTATTAGTTTTACTAAAAGCCAGTTTATTACAATGATACATTCTTAAATCGCAAGACAATATGTTCAGCATGTCTCTCCAAAAGAAGCATGTAAATAGAAAAGCAAAAATTCAACTGCAAGTCAAGGTAAACTACATCTTCAGCTTAAAAAACAGTTGCTTATTGCCCAAGCTGGACAATTTAGCGTGCTCCGCTTTCTGGTCCTCGTCCATTTGTCCCCACAGCTTCTCCCTCCGTCGATTCTCGACAACGTAATAATGTCTAATTGCCAAAATAATAATCATCGACAACACATTCACGCCAATCAAAATGCCGTTGCCGTGGTGGTAGTACGCCGCAGCCGTCAGACGAAATCACCGAACCCACGCTCTGTTGTCGGGAATATTCCCATTAATCCTCTCGTGCACTCTGGTTCCGAAACTTCACAGTTTTATTTGACGTAACATGATTATGCTTGCAAGATGCAACCGTAAAACATATGAACTTATTTCAACTTTATCGACCGCTAAAACTATGGATTATTCAGAATTCATAGCTCTAAACTGCAGCTAATAACAAATCAATAAGCCGCCACATTAAGGAATAGGTGGTAGACTGTTGAATCGTGAATACAATTCAGCCTCCATCCTCTCAGGTGCCCGTGGTCCACTGAGTATCTCTCCCACCATGTCGGAACCATCAGGCAAGTCAGACTCAAAGATTGGCGCGCCACTCCTCTTCATGTTCGCCAGAACGGCCTGCCGAAAGTGCCAACGTAAAAACTCTTCGACAACCCTATTCTCGTCCCCTGGGTCCCTGCATACAGGGTCCAACGTCCTTCCGTCTACCCCGTCTATGTCCTCGGCGAAACACGTTATTTTATAGTCATCATCAGGATCAATAGCAAAATCGTAGGAGTCGAATTGCTTGTGAACAGTAGACCGCATGAGAAGCCCATTTTGACAAGAGTTTATTCCTGTACCAGTTTCTTCGGACGTGTTTGTAAGATATTGAGCATAATTCAAACGTATAAAGAGCTCTTCTTGTGAAAACGGAAAAATATGAGCAACTTCGAAGCTTGTCCACACATCTCTATGGGCAGCAGGATTGATAATTCCTGTTATCACGCATTTTCGATCTCGATGTCGTACCTTTTCTCGAAAACATCGATCTCTTTTGCTAATTGTAGCTGAGAATGGTCTTACAACGCACTGCTCATCAGTCACCAATATCACATCTAACGCAACGTTAATCGATTTATCACATGCGCAGAAAACAAATGAGGCTACCTCCTGGAGAGTTGCATACTATATCATAATGACCAGACTCAAGAGGATCTTCAGTGGGTGTGAGCGGAACGTCAGCTCCTCGGAGCCACACACTGTATGGACCGCTCACAAGGATGACGATATTTAGTATACGAAGGAATTTTTTCCTTGTCATGGATGGATTTAAATATAATCCACCAAGGGGCTCATCTGGTCGCGAAGGATCGTAAAAGTGTACGTTTCGGATGGAAGATCTGTTCCCTGGCATTATGAAGCTAATTAATTAAATATAATTTCAAAACAAAATGACCCTGTGAATAGGACAATATGCTTCAATCTCGGTAACAGCTAAGCCCGAGATTGTGCACTTCATTGCAATGGAGTAAGTCATCCTACGAATCGATTTCTATGTGGCCTAAGCAATTCATTCTGGGTTGCCCTAAACTTTTGTAGCCCTAACCCACTGCCCGCTGGCTTCTGTCGTCTATGGTGCTGATGGGCTGATCTATAGACAGGACCTGTTATATTTGTACAGCGCTTTACCGTTTGCGGTGTGCACAGTGTTGGTTATCAACCCCCTCAATTTTCAACAATATAAACCTTGTAATTAACGTACCCAACGCGGACTTCCTCCAATCTCTTCTAAGTTGCAAAGCCATTCCACTCGGACATGAAATTTATTACGTGACAACTAATATAATTGTAAATCTCTCAATCCTTGCCATCAACTTAAATTCCGTCCGTATTACCACTAAATCCATTATTATATCCTTGCCATATTGACTGCTAGTTCCAGCGATTAATTGTACTAAATCTAAAAGCTGAATTGTACTAAATTTACTGTGGGGTAACTGGGGCCGGATTCAGTAACAGCCGTTGACCTCGTACTTTGCGCCGCAGTTCCATTCGACGGCGGTTCATATCCTACTACACTAGCAGTCACATAGGTCATACGTTCGGGCAGGAGCCCTACACTGTTCCTGTATGAATTTATTGCTGAGAGATTGTATAGATATTACGGTTCATTATAACGATTAAGAGTAACCATGGCCTGTGGAGGCAACACGATCTCTTCAGGCGGCAAGTGAGTGACCGCAAAAACGCGAATAATAATTGCTACTAATAACAACAGGATATTGGAAACAATTCTCATTATCGATTTTGGCGCAGACGGTGCACTTTCGTCTGCTGCTGGTGATCGGTGAAAGCAAGACAGTAAGCAGAAAGCGCAGAGAGGGCGCATGCCTATGACAGGGGCGGGCATCCATTATATGTGTTGCCATCAAATTAATGCATGCTTAGCCGTCCTGTTACTTGATACGGTACAAAATGAATGCTCTGGACAGACTGTTGATGATTGCAGTAGAAGTTGGAGTGTCGCAAAGCTACTCAAGCTTGAAAGATGCAATATCATATGCAATATGTGTACTTCACTGCCCCCTCGGCATCACAGTGTGCATCAGCGAAGGCAGCAGGGGGAGAAGTCCCCCCGTCCAGTACTACCACACTAGGCAAGCGATGAATGCAGCAATACAACAAGCAGAAAATGACTTTCGAACTCAACTGCAGCACCGTCCTTATGGACCCTTAGTGTCAGATCGAGTCAAGTCAACAGAGTGGTACTAGATGTTTTTCGCAGGGAGAATGAAAATTACCCCGAAGGCACTCGCCTTGACCCAACTAGATCTTTCGTGAGTGGCAATATCTCATATGTGGAATCTCGCAGCTAACATGCTCTGTTTGCAGACAATAGTAAGAAATGGGGAATTTGTTGGAGAGGGCGTCCCCGCAAACCTAGTCGAGGTTACACTTGGGGACTGCATCCCAACGCACCTGCTTATTGGACAGGAACTCCAAGCGACCCCTGTCAAATTTTTTTGGCAGGATTGGTTTGAAGATAGTTTTCGTGCATCCATTTTGAGGACTGCTATCTTACGGCTCAGACACAAGCGAGCTGTGCGACAGCCCACAAGTTAGTTGTTGCTCTTGTTGTGCAAAAGCATATATAGCTAGCATCATGTATAATTATGGTAGGTAAGGTCAGCATGATGAGATTTTCACTCATGAATTGAAAGATACAAAAGGCACAGTTGTTGTATATGTTAAACCGTGCTAACGTTCAGGAGCAAGCAAAGGGAAGGCTATTCCAGACACTTTCATGGAGCATTTGCCACTTAGGGATCTGGCGTGCCTTACTTCTGGCCGGCTAGCAAGGAAGTGCCGGCTGACGAAATATAAGCAAGTATTGACGATAATAAGACGCAGTGAACTGAGCTCTGTTAGGAACTTTTAAGAAGGGGTTGTTGGATAACAACTCTATCCTCATCATTTAGATAGCACATAGTGTTTGTTATGCACGCTCTATAATTCGTATCAAGGCAACGGTATCGATACTTGATATGATCTGGTTATGTCATAATACTCGACACCAGTGTTGGTGCTGACGAGCGGGCCTTCGATAAGCCGAGTGCGGTGTAAATTAAGCGCGTGACCAGAGTCATGCTGACTTCGAGTTTGATAGGCGCCTGACTCGTACCTAAGTGAATCCGCCTCACGGCAATTTTTAGTGACAATACTTGCTCGATTCTGGCGCCGAGGAAAACTGAACATATAACCTGCCTGGTACAGGTCTGAAAGGTTTGAACTCTCATAGGAATGAGCCGCACAGTTGGCGGCGGGGCCATTGTGTCGTGCGGAAAGTTTAGTTGCGACAATTGCACATCCCTAATCCTGAATTAACGGCACTTTCATTGGTCCAGTAAAGTTTGATAAAAACCCGAATGAATTCGACGTAATTAGCAAAATATAATACAAATAAGCCTACAATACAATGACAGTCAGTCCTCCAATCTAGCCTTTCTGGCAACCTTCAATGCGACTTATAAATTTAGGTACATTGTTGCGACTAAGCTTTCCGCACCTTCCTGCCAGCGTGCGTCGCCATGCAAATCGACGTCTGAAGTTTAGAGTTTCTCAATTCAGGGTAAATCCAAGGTAAGGTGAGAAGCACACGGAAGGGAAGACGACACATAAGTTCTAGTCAAAAATGGGTGACCGCATGCCGACCTGAACCAACTGAGTGATAGTCAAGTAATCAAGATGTGGATTCACGAATGATATTAAAACTGAAAGCACGCGTCACAGGCAAGCAGACTTCACTTGCCAGAACAGGCAAGCCATCGGCTGTTCAATTAAGGTGTCAGCCACCAACTCGGCGACTTTATTGAGTGACGGCAAGCCACACTAAGCCCAATAATTTCTTTCTTCGTAAATACCCATTAACATTATTATTATTTAAAGCGCACTGCTTCCAGATGAGCATAGCAGCAATGAAGATCACTTGAATGAGATGTGCAAGATTGCCTCGACGACTACACCCATCCGCGGGATTCGGCGCCCTCGAGGAGGCCTTTGTCCAATGACCCGGGTCAGGGGACTTATCGACTGCAAGGCTTCGATTTGTTTGCTTGCTTGATACGCACACAGCAAACAAAGAACCCGCCAAGTATCCCTTCACGACTCAATTGAAAAGAGGTAACATCCGGATCACTCCTCCTACCTGTCGGCTTTGTCGCATTTGTCCGAGACTGGCCCCTGGAAGTTATTGGGTATGGAGAAAGGCTGACCCGGGTTGATTGCTTTGCACGCGGTGGCCATCGGCCGCCGCGGGCGATTTTTTCGCCAGTGGCGACTGGGCCCAGGTCGGGTCGAGTCGCCGCACACTATCGAAACAACTTATCGCGCTCGGGGTTGTCTGTTCAGCCAGACCCGGCCCAAAACAATCGGCGGTTCTAACTTCTGGTCCTGTCCGTTGTGTGAATTTTCTTCACGAATTCTGGTCCGCTCCTCAAGTTCGTTCGATTGACTACTTCCACCAGAGTTCTCCTTTTCCTCAGAAGGGTCGGCTCCTCCTTTCGGTCTCCAACTTGTCGTTGCTACTCGCTCTGCGTTCAAATCTCCAGCTCCCATAGCCCCGCTCCGCAACGCTGCAACAAATGGCCCTGCCTACTATCGGTTGGACCATCTCTCAGTGGCGCGAGGCTCAGATTGCCTCCACGCCAGAAGAGGCAGTCAAGCGTGTAGTTGATCTGGTTGCATCCTTCGACAAGTCAGATCCTGCATGGATCTCCATTGCCACTCCAGAACAGATCACTGCACAGTTCGAGGCCCTTACAAAGTCGGGCAAGGTTTCGAAGGTCTGTACTGCTTTACTTTTTGTGGGAGGTCAATTGGGCACCCGTTCGTGCACGCTTCCCCGTATGGGGTGTTTCGCAGGTGCTGAAGGGGTTTCATGGTGTGTGCAAGAGACCCCTCACAGTCTGCTGGATCACTTCTTATACGGCCGATTGCAAACCAATTGATCAGTTGCGGTCCCAATTGGTCCATTCCCTATTTTAATTCATACACTTACAGTCGTTTATAGGATCTCCCGTTGTTTGGAGTCCCGTTCGCTCCTAAGGATAACATCGACGCCGCCACTTTCCCCACAACCGCCGCCTGCCCAGCATATCTCTACCATCCTGACAAGGATGCTACCATTGTCGCTATCTTGAAGGCCGCCGGTGCCATTGTTGTCGGGAAGACCAACCTCGATCAGTTTGCTACTGGCTTGGTAGGCGCTCGTTCGCCATATGGCAAGACTCCATCTGCATTCTCTGACAAGCACGTGTCTGGTGGATCATCCGCCGGCTCTGGAAACGTCGTCGGCCGGGGTATTGTTCCGTTCTCACTCGGAACCGATACTGCTGGGTCTGGCCGGGTGCCCGCTATGTTAAACAATGTCCTTGGCCTCAAGCCAACTCGAGGTGCATTCTCGGCAACTGGTGTTGTCCCAGCTTGCCGCACTCTGGATTGTGTCTCCATCTTTTCCTTGACAGTTCCTGACGCGCAGCTTGTTTTCTCGATCGCCGCCAAGTACGACATTGAAGATGCCTACTCTCGTCATCTTCCGTCGAATTTGCTCACCTCCTTCGGTCCGAAACCGCGGTTCGCTGTTCCCGACAAGCCAATCTTCTACGATGAGAACAAGAACCCTGTTATTTACGCTCAGGCTCTTGAGAAGTTTGTCGATCTCGGCATCGAGATCGTTCCCCAGGACTTTTCTGTTTTGTATAAGCTCGCGGCGTGCTTATATGAGGGTCCATGGGTTGGGGAACGTTACACGGTCATTGCCGACTTGATCAAATCTAACCCCGACGCTATTGATCCCGTAGTGCTCGGTATTGTTAAGCAGGCAGAGAAGTTCACTGCGGCGGATCTCTTCAACTACGAATATCTCCGTAAAGACCTTGAGCGTGCGATTCAAGTCCAGTTTGCCGGCATAGATGGTTTCATCGTGCCGACTGCTCCATTGAACCCAACATTCGAGGAACTCGCTGCCGAACCTGTGGTCGTCAACTCGCGCCAAGGAACTTACACCAACTTCGTCAATTTTGCCGACATGTCTGCTCTAGCCATCCCCGCAGGCTTCCGTGACGATGGTCTGCCTTTCGGTGTGACTTTAATTTCTGGCACCTTCAATGACTACGCTTTGTTGGAACTCGCCGACCGATTCCTCGCCACGTCACCTCGACTTCTCGGCAACACCGAAATATACACAAAGCCAGGTGTCGACGACAAGCTCATCCCAAGCATTCCCAAGGCGCCCAAGACTAGCGGCACCATGCAGCTCGCAGTCGTCGGCGCACACCTCTCCGGTTTGCCGCTCCACTACCAGCTTACGGAACTCAACGCCAAGCTCGCGTTCAAGACCACGACATCGGCTGACTACAGATTGTACCACCTGGCTAACACAACTCCACCAAAGCCGGGCCTCCGACGCATCATTCCTGGACATCCTGAACTCGTCGGTGAGAATATCGAGCTTGAAGTCTACGACATCCCTAGTGCCAACTTCGGAGCGTTCATCGCACAGGTGCCACCGCCGCTCGCTATCGGCTCAGTTGAGCTCGAGAATGGTCACTGGGTTAAAGGCTTCGTCTGCGAGGAAAACGGATTTGATGGAGCCAAGGATGTTACTAAATTTGGAGGATGGCGTGCATACGTCCAGCATATGAAGGAGAGGGCGCCCAAGAAGCCATTCGATACAGTCCTCGTCGCAAATCGCGGTGAAATTGCGGTGCGTATCATTAAAACTTTGAAGAAGCTTGGCATCAAGGCAATAGCCGTCTTCGCCGAACCAGATCGATTTTCCCCTCACGTTTTGAATGCGGACGACGCTGTTTCGCTCGAGGGAGAGTCCGCGGCCGAGACCTATCTCCGCATTGACAAGATCATAGCAGCGGCCAAGCAGACTGATGCGCAGGCTATCATCCCTGGTTACGGTTTCTTGTCCGAGAACGCGGAGTTTGCGGAGACTTGCGAGAAGGAGGGCATTGTCTTCGTCGGCCCATCAGCTGAATCTATCAGACTGTTAGGATTGAAGCACTCCGCACGCGAAATTGCTACCAAGGCTAATGTTCCGTTGGTTCCTGGTTCTGGTCTACTGGAGACCATCGAGGAGGCTCTTGCCGTCGGTGAAAACATCGGTTATCCAGTCATGTTGAAGAGTACTGCTGGTGGTGGCGGCATTGGCTTACAGCGATGCGAGAATGCCGAGGATTTGAAGAAGGCATTTGACTCTGTTCGCAGACTAGGTCAGTTGTATTTTAATGACTCTGGTGTTTTCTTGGAGCGATATGTCGAGAACGCGCGACACGTTGAGGTCCAAATTTTTGGCGATGGCAACGGTAACGCACTTGCTCTTGGTGAACGTGATTGCTCTCTCCAGCGCCGAAATCAGAAGATTATCGAGGAAACACCGGCACCGAACTTGCCATCGGAGACCCGGGCGAAGATGATTGCCGCCGCCGAGAGTCTGGCGCGTACGATGAAATACAAGTGTGCGGGTACTGTTGAGTTCATCTATGATGCTGGGCGAGACGAGTTCTATTTCTTGGAAGTCAACACTCGTCTGCAGGTCGAGCACCCCGTCACTGAGATGGTCACTGGTTTGGATCTCGTCGAGTGGATGTTGTTGATTGCCGCCAACACTCCGCCATGTTTCGACCCTGCCAAATTGACGCTTACCGGTGCTTCCGTTGAGGCACGTCTTTACGCTGAGAACCCCGTCAAGGATTTCTTGCCATCGCCTGGTCAGCTTATTGAGGTTAGCTTCCCTGAGTTCGCTCGTGTTGACACCTGGATTGCTAAGGGTACCGAAATCACTGCTTCCTTCGATCCCCTGCTCGCGAAAATTATTGTCCACGGTAAAGACCGCGCCGACGCTCTTGCCAAGCTCGTCGACGCTCTCGAGTCTACTGTCGTGTCCGGCATCGTCACTAACCTCGATTACTTGCGATCAATCGCTGCATCTGAGCTGTTTGCCGCTGGTGCCGTGTCCACCCGCCTCCTTGACTCGTGGAAGTATAATGCCAAGGCTGTCGAATTGCTGGCTCCGGGATCATACACTACTGTCCAGGACTATCCTGGCCGTATCAAGTTGTGGCACATCGGTGTCCCGCCATCTGGACCTATGGACGACTACGCGTTTCGTCTTGCGAACACCATTGTCGGCAACGACAGCAAGGCACCAGCCATTGAGTGTACCCTGGTTGGTCCATCGATCAAGTTCCACTGCGACGCGGTGATCTCCATCACCGGTGGCGGCACGTCGCCTACCGTGGACGACGAGCCCATTCCTATGTGGGAGCCTATCACCGTTTCGCAGGGTCAGACATTGGTTGTCGGCAAGATCACATCCGGCAGCAGATCTTATATTGGTATCCGAGGTGGGCTCGATGTTCCAGAGTACCTTGGCTCACGTTCCACCTTTGCGCTCGGGAATATGGGTGGATATAACGGTCGTGTATTGAAGTTTGGTGATGTTCTATACCTTGGCCAGCCAGAACTCAAATCCTGCAGTATCCCAGCTCCGATCTCGGCGCCAAAGGCGGCGGAGAAGACTTTGATTCCGGAGTATCCAAAGATTTGGACCATCGGCGTTCTCTCCGGTCCTCATGGTGCGCCGGATTTTTTCACCCAGAAAGCTATCGATGAGTTTCTGACAGCTGAGTGGAAGGTGCACTACAACTCCAATCGTTTCGGAGTCCGCTTGATCGGCCCTAAGCCGGAGTGGGCTCGTCCAGACGGTGGCGAGGCCGGTCTCCATCCGTCCAATATTCACGATTGTGTGTACGCTCTCGGTGCGATCAACTTCACCGGTGACGAGCCTGTTATCTTGACTTGCGATGGTCCTAGTTTGGGTGGCTTCGTTTGCCCAGTGACTGTTGCAGAGGCTGAGATGTGGAAGGTCGGGCAATTGAAGCCTGGTGATTTGATCAACTTTGTCATGATCA
Source organism: Lipomyces kockii (assembly GCA_030568215.1). NCBI lineage: Eukaryota > Fungi > Ascomycota > Lipomycetes > Lipomycetales > Lipomycetaceae > Lipomyces > Lipomyces kockii. The sequence continues at coordinate 84,009 of JAJLTN010000675.1, read as the reverse complement.
CTTTCGATGAGGCTATTGAGTTGAAGAGAGCTCAGGATCTTGCCGTTTCTACTGTAAGTGTCTTATTGCCGCGTTAATTCGTTAGAGTTACATACTAAACGTTTGTAGGGATCGGGAACTGTCATCCAGGAGCCGAACGAGAAGCCGCTCGAGAATCCCATTTTGTACGAATCAGCAGAGACCACTACGATTCCAAAGGTCGTCTATCGCCAAGCTGGTGATCGATTCATCCTCGTCGAATACGGTGAAAACATTCTTGACATTCGTCTCTCGTACCGTGTATACCAGCTTTCGCAGCTCGTCAAGGACCGCAATACCGCTGGCATCGTGGAAATGTCGCCTGGTGTCCGATCCGTCCTGATCCAGTACAACGGTCTCGAGGTGCCGCAGTCGCAACTCATCAATGAACTCCTCTCCTATGAATCCGAGCTCGTCCTGTCGGACAACTGGCAAGTCCCATCCCGCATAGTCCGGCTTCCACTGGCATTCGAGGACTCTGCTACTCTCGCCGCAGTAGACAGATATCGGGAGACAATCCGCAACGCTGCGCCATGGCTGCCTAACAACGTTGATTTCCTGACAGAAGTTAATCACCTTGACGACCGCGAGATCATCCGAGAGATTCTCTACGACGCTAAGTTCCTTGTTCTCGGCCTCGGAGACGTCTTCCTTGGCGCCCCATGTGCGGTACCACTCGACCCGCGACACAGATTGCTTGGAACGAAGTACAACCCATCTCGAACATTCACGCCTAATGGTACTGTTGGTATCGGCGGTATGTATATGTGCATCTACACTATGGAGTCACCCGGTGGATACCAGCTCGTGGGTCGGACAATCCCCATCTGGGATAAGCTCACACTCGGCCAGCAAGACAGACCATGGCTTCTCGATATATACGACCGGGTAGAGTACTATCCTGTCACAGAAGAAGAGCTCGCACAGATCACGGCCGAGGTCAACCACGGTCGTTTCAAGATCGATATCGAGGAAGGCATATTTGATTATGCTGAGTACAGCAAGTGGCTGAATGAGCATGGCGAAGAGCTCAATGAATATGCGCGGAAACAGCGGGAAGGCACCGAAGAAATCGCAAGGTTGATCCAAGTCTCCAATGCAGAGCTGCAGGCCTCTGAGGCCGACCGCGGCGATGCAGAGGATACCGCGATCTCGGAGAACGCGGTGCCAGTGTATGGCGAGGTTGCCGGACGATTCTGGAAGGATTTGGTCAAGGTCGGAGATGTTGTCAAGAAAGGCGATGGTATTATTGTCGTCGAGGCAATGAAGACTGAGATGGTTGTCAATGCGCCAAGTGCCGGAAAGGTCATCAAAATTGTGCATCGGAGTGGAGACTTCGTAGAGGCGGGTGACGTTGTTGCGTATTTGGAGGAGTAGGTTTACGATGTGACTTAGACATTTGATACATAAATATTGTGAATACGTTGTCTTTCATGGATTTGTCACGTTGCAATAAATTTTCTTACGATACAAGAGTTTGTTAAATGTTCTTTCGCCGTTATGTTCAGTACTTGTAGCATGCTTGGTAATATATGTTTGTATGGATAGTTTCAATTAATGGCGACATTCATAACTTTATTTCCCTGTTTGTAAATGCTACTGTAAACGCGTAATAAATACCGCGGTTGACCGATACCCCGGGTCTCGTCTATGAAAGTCTGTATATTGGACCTGCCTATAGATATGCCCACAAAATAAAATAACCACAAAGAACAATACCTAGTGTCTTTATTACTTTAATAGTTGCACCTGCCAAACGATGCCGAGCCAACCAAAAACTTCCGTTTGGAAAATAGCTTGGATGAACCTCTCCGAATACTCTCCTGCTATTCGTTGATATACTTCGAACCAGTCAAAGTATTGTAAAGCGGGAAAAAGTTGGATCTCAAAAGATGTTTAAGCAGCTGCTGGAGTAGGAACCTCGATTTTGGACTTAGCAGTCTCCTGCGAGAAGAGAGCCTGGAAAGTTTCAGGGTAGCTCTTTCCTAGGTTTCGGTGATAACTGTGCGAATTAAGATCAGCATATCGCTAAATGAAGTAACCTAACTGGTATACATACGCGAATAGACGACTGAGTTGGACGCTAGCAACAGAACCCAAGAAGAAGTTAACAGTCGCCAAGCTGCAAAAAAGTTAGTCATCGAATCTGTATTCCCCGCGTTTTGTCTACGTACAGGTAATTCTTTGGCTTGATGATCAAACACCATCTGGTCCAGATCGCGCCGGTAGCAAACAGAGCTAATGCGAATGCGTCAGCGGCATTATTTCATGCATACGACAAGCATATCTAATAATTGCAAACGTACCCAATTGCTGCGTACCGGAAAGAGACTCGACAGGACGGTTCAAGTCAGAGATACCCGCGATTACCAAGGCCCACTATATAACAACATAAGCGATCCATTCTTTGAACAAATAGTACATATCAACTAATGCAATGCTGACGTATATTTAGTCGCACTGGCAATCACACACTTACTTTCATGACAGGTGCCTAACGCGATAAGTTAGTTGATCAACTCATTCAGCTAGACAATACAACTGATAATGCAACATCTTTCCCAGGTGGCCCTCAGCAACGCAAAATGCAAACGCCCAGAGAAACCAGGGGAAAAGGCGATATCGGGATAATTCGTGAGTACAAATGATACATACCCAGAAATGAATAGTCTTGGGCCCAGTCTCCGACTGGAGAAACCTCTGAAACCCATTAACTCCTCGAGCAGCCATTTTCGTCTATGAGATTAATGTAATATGCTGTAAATTGCTAGGGGTTGCAGTAACGCTGTGAATCTCACTCGCGGATGGATGAAAAGTAACCGGCAAGAACACAGTTGTTGGGCCCGAAGTCAGTACCACAGCGGTGGTGTTCTTTGCTGTTTGCCATCTTCCCAACCCTGGTCCGTTTCCGTGCGGGATGCTCTGAATTTTACGCTGTGCACTACCGTGCGACGGTTATGGAATGAACGCAAATACAATGCGCGTACAATTTCACTCGAGTCAGTGATTGGTCCTGGCTTCCGGTCACTGATTTGGACGGTTGACATATTTACTTCTGCATATTCGAGTAATCCGCCAGCGACGCTGCAATTATTTATAGACTTGTGCATGTATTAGAGATGGCGAGTAAATATGCGTTCCCCAAGCCACTAAAGGAACTCCGCTTCCACCTCTGCCAGACTGGTGCATCCAGCACATCTCTTCGGTATGTTCCACACAAGGCGCGGTTGCAGTCAAGGAAATATGAAATATCAATGAAGTGCTAATTGATTTCGTCTTAGATCATTTTTGCAGAGAGCGTATCCAGTCATGAAAAAACACAACCCATATACTCCAATTTTGATCAGAGAAGCCCAGGGTGTCTCTCCGCAGGTTATTGCTCGATTTGGTTAGTTCTGCATTCGTGTTCAAAATATAGGCATTAAGAGTGTTAATATTTGACGCAGAGTACGGAAAGGAGGTTAAGCTACCATTGGACGGCGTTGCGGATAAGGACCTCGAAACGACTATAGAGAAGTTCGTTATGACAGCACCTTAAACAAGTTTATTTAATTTCTACATTTATCACAATTGCTACGCAAGAATGGGTTCATCTGCACAGTTTTGGTTATGGTAAGGATTCAGGCTCGGAAGAGAGGACGACAGGAGAGCCAAATTTGCATGATTGGTCTCTGTATGTAATATACTATGCCATTAATAAATTGTTCATACAATTTAACATCTGCGTATGGAACTTTGTCATCACCAACATATCAGTCACTATTAAGAGAGCCGAACCGGTACTCGCCCCACGCGAGAGACGAAGTCTGGTTTGTATACAATCTCTCGCCCTTTTCGTTATAAGCAGCGCCGGCAGCAATATAAATTGGTAAACTAAAAAGATATCAGCAGGAGCCTGAATCACCGCGACGATATCAACGGCTTACAGATGTTCTTTTGTGGGATGCGATTTATGCGCGTCGTCAGTCTTGATCAAGTTCGCCATGGCGTCTTCTCTAATCCTACCAACGTCAGAGGAAAGCGCTCTCGCTAGCATATCGTCAAATTGCTTAGCATATGGCGCCTCGGATCCCCGGTAAGAGCCCATCTCTCTGAGGTTATGAACAGTCATTCCCGAACAAATAATCAGTATGTTCTCGTCTCTGTAATCTTTTAGCATTGTCATAATGCAGCATAGATATGTACCAACCTCAATGGTGCGAGAGCCTTCCCAAGGGCAAAATGCTGGTTCGGATTATCTGTACCAAATAACGACACCTGAACAATTGGGACCTTGAGATCCTGGAAATCAGGGAAAGCAATTTTAAACGGCACAAAGACACCGTGGTCTAATCCTCTTGCGACCCCCTTGGCCTTGATTCCTGAACTTTGTAGTTGATCTAGAACTCTCTGCGCAATAGTCTTGCTACCGACGTTGGGATACTTCTCCTTGTACATGAACGACGGGAATCCGTAGAAATCGTAAATCAGATCTGTGATCTCCGCCGTGTTCACTTCTACCTGATCGCGCGATGCTTGCCAGTGCGCTGAGAAGACAATCACGGCCTTTGGTCGGATCTAAGACGATTGTTAACAACAAGCGCAACAGTACAGTTACCCAATTGTCTACCTTATCAACAATCTCTTTCCCAATCTTTCGAAGCATCTTGAATGCTCCCAGGTCGCCGGCATCTTCATCCTTGTCGGAATACATAAAAGTGGGACCACCATGCGAGAAGAAATACACAGGCGTTCGATTAACTGCGGGTACCTCGCTGCCAGTCTCCAGCGTCGCGGAAATGTGCTTTTCGTCGGGCATGGTCGTAATTACTGTAGGGGGTGTCGGTTTGAGAATTTTCGCAATCAAAGGAATAATAGAACTGTTCGAAGCCTGGAAAATGGGGGGAAATAGCCCGCTGTGAGAGAGCAATGCCGCAATGACTGACGTGACACAGACGAGCGCCGCGGCGACGAGGAACGTTGACAGTTTATTGTTAGATGCTATTGGTGGCTGCGCTGCTGGATCTGATATTGAAGAACTGACAGACGAAGTGGTGGCCAGGTTTGTCATATACGCAGCTGGAGATGTGTGACCGTGATATCCGTGTATCAGTAGGAGCACTCTGAGGAGAACGAAATCTCTCTACTAATCGAGTAGTCCTGGAACTTGGATTATATGAGATTGAACACGAAAGGTAATAAACTACTTGATCATGTATGATAAGTGTGATTACGCCCGTTGATTCGATATGCGCTAATTCAGTCAGGCTGCCTGTGAAGCTATTGTACGCATTTATCCATCTGCACCCTCCGTAACGGATTTGTAATGCGGTACAAACTACTTAATTTGCTTTAGGCACTTTCAAAATGCGGAATGCGTACTCTGATTTTGGTACCTGCTAAGATCATGCGAAATACGTAGATGGTCATTTCTGTCCCATTGGCAGCATCTCCGCATTTCCAATTCTTACAAATCGGTTGGGACTTTTCGATGACATCGAAACTGTGTAGGCTTCCCCTGAAGTGGAATCTGAACTTTAACCTATTTGCTACGATAACATATACAAAATGCCACACTTCGTTTCCCTTCTCACTGTAAAAGTCACTTTTTTGACTGTCTTTATCGACTTACCACAATTTTTTCGCTTCAAAAATACTCAAAATTGATTAAGAAAATTTCCCGGGGAGTATAGGATATCCGTGGAAGTTAATAGACATTTATAATGGTATGCGTCAAATTGTTCCTTATTTACGTTGCCCGTACCCTACAAATGTAACTTTTTAACGAAGCGACCTATATGGCATGACACTTTGATCAATGCGGTACAAATCTACAGGGGTATCACACACATTACTCTTCGGGTGACGTTTATGATTGTAGGACCACCCCGACAAGGTTGATAGAAAATGATAGTTCTTGACCATATCCTCAACAAATGGAGTTCGCCTAGAGTAAATGGGTTCTTTACGTTGCTTCAAGGTCCTGCCGGTTATTCTCTATCAGCAAATCGCCGAGTCGACTTAGTCATATGGAAGCAAATGCTTGGAAAGTAGGTTGAGCCCTCGGCAAACGGCGGTAAGCCTAGAGTCAGCATGATTACTGGCCAGCGATATCGTGCCTGGGATTTGCAACGGCTTTGCAGATCTGATGCAGTTACTGTATTTAGTGCAATGGTAAGGGCATATTGGTTGCAGTTTTGCCTGAATTTTGGGAATGCTAACATATATTTGCTTTCTCGAGCAATATTTCAAGGCATTTCGTCATTTACTATGGTTGTCTTAATCGCCATTACATTAGCTGCAATCAGATCCAAGGAGCACTAAGACACAGCTATCCCAAATCCGGTTTTGCTTCTAAGTCGTTGACAGAAAATCACATATACTTGTCAGTCTCCTTTTCCAACATCGCCCACAACTTCTTGCCGGTATCATACTGTTCGAGACCAATCTTAACGTCCTTGTTAAGTACACCAATTCTACCCCAAGGGATGACATATGTGAATCCTTTATTTGCAGCTGGCTCTGGCGCAAATCCGGCATATAATTCTGTCAGGCCACCTAGTCGGGGTGGATATAGGATCATGCGTCCGATAACTTCCCGTAAAATAAATCCAGAGTGTCGTTGTAAGTTACTCTTCAAGTTTCCTGGGTTGAGTGACAAGCTCACAATTCCCTTATCGGATACCAGGTTAGCATACTCGTACGCACACAACACGTCTCCTACTTTAGATTGACCATATGTAGTAAACGAGCGAGGCTTTTTGTCGGCGTGTACATAGTTGATATCGTCAAAATTGATTCCATACGGCGCTGGACCAACATGATGCGCGGACGATGAAACCCAGATAGTCCTGACAGAGCCTGTCGGTGCCGACTGCACCGTCTTAAGCTGCAGTGGTGATAGAAATCGATTAAGAAGGAAGTGCGCAACGACATTGGTACCCCACTGCAATTCATATCCCTAAGCACAAGTCAGAAACGGGCGGAACACAGGAGTCACCGATTGACGTCTACATACTTGCGCGGTCTTACTACCTACAGGAGGAATCATAACACCTGCATTATACCAGGCAATATCAAGTCGATTCACTTTAGCGAGCAATTCCTGGGCAGCAGGCTTGATAGTTGTAAGGTCACTAAGGTCAAGCTTCAAAAACTCCAATGACCCCTTCGGAAAATCTTTGAGATCTCTTGCTGGGTTTGCCTTGATATTTGTCACTGCATCATTGTAGGCTTGCTCTGATCTGCCAGCGACAATGACCCGTCCTCCGCGGTGGTAGAGAATTCTGCAAAGCTCCAGGCCAACACCGGAGCTTCCACCGGTAACCAGAAATATCTGAGCAGGTATTAGCAGGCATTTCAAGCAATATATGTAGATATAGCGTACTTTGTCGGTAACATCCGGCACGTCCTTCTCAGTAAATGTCGCCGATGGAGGAAACATCTCGGAAAGCATACTGAATAGCAATTTCACGTTATCCATGCTGGCAAAACAAATGCTCACTGAATCGAATTCACATAGACGCAGTACTTGGAATGAGCAAGATGGCTTCAAAGAGCCGTCTTGTCAGCGACTTAGGTCAGTTATACAGCGTGCGGGGACGGTGGTAGGATCTGCCACGCCACTAAGGGAGGCAGACGCTATTGAAGCACGTGGGACCTCCGGGTCGAGGGCGAGGGTCCTGTTCCCACTGACAGGCACATCGATTAATGCTGACACTACACCCATAACAACCTCCGCCGGGTGTATATAGTAGAAGCCGTACACGGCTGAGCAGTGATTGTGTGCAAAAAAATTGTCATCGACTGTTAATACATGACATAGTGCCTGATTTGTGAGTGACTGGTAAGTGGTGTCGAGATATGATTATAATCGTACATATAACGTATCTCACTACCGAACGAGCCACATCCCATACAAAATTGGAGTTTTTAAATCCACATATCTCAACATTTAATCGGTATTTAGACTTATAACTTTAGGGCTGTTTCGAATACGAATATCGGCAGGTTTTCCCAATATTCGTATTCGATATTCGACTCTTTGAAAGCCATTCGAATAATATTCGATATTCGTATTCGACAAATAAGGTTTAGGTCGAATAATATCGGCTCGAATATTCGTATTCGATCGAATTTCGGCCCAAATCGCGTGATATTACTTAAATAAGTTAAATCATTTCCTATTAAAGGCTAGTGTATCGAGCCGAAAACCTATATCTAACACTCAGGACCCGAAGTATTCTGCTAGCTCTCAACTCTTTTGTATAGATTTGTATACGAACTATCCAGCGCTTATTGACTCTCATAGTTAAATGGAAACCAGAGGGTATCGCCAAAACTATTTCGCCCTCAATGACGGCTACGATAGTGAAATTTTACCAGAAGATCAGCTGTCCAGAAGTCCTGGGATACGTAGCTAAGTTTAGAAGAAACTCTTAACCGATTAAAAGGCTGGAAGTTGAAAGTATACCAGTCGTCGTAATGATCGTTTTCATGTTCTCAACGACCGGGACAGCTCGCAAGACTTATACGACACACTGCGGCGGAACTCGTTATGTAGATATCATGCTTGTGGCTTAGAATTTAGTTCCTTAGTGTGGCTGTGCAGAGAAGCCAGTACAAACCGCAATGGAGGAATTATTGTTTCTTCTCGTCTTTATATATTTTGCCAAATATTCCGTAGAAAAATCGAGAGTAGATTAGAGCTTGTTTATGGGAATTCAACACCCTCCAGTGACAAGGGAACCCGAGGTACTCTGATGTCAACAGGCTTACATTAGCTGATATTGTAACTATGGAAAACGGAGAACTGTGGACAATGAGAGAAGTGAGACCGGAGAAGAGCGGACAATGGAGTCTGGTGTTCGGAAATTGAGTCTTAACACCGAATTGGCTTCTATAGATATCCGTTCGTTCTTGATCAGGAGGTCACGGAATCAAAATAGCCAACGGCTGTCTTGTCTTCATCAAGGTAACCCTACTGAAGCACTTCAGTCTCTGTGCAACTTAAAACACCGAAACACCGAAGAGCCGATGTTATAAGATTTACCGCGTCGATGCCGATGCTTCTGTCAGGTGAGTTCGCAAATGTCGAGGACTTGTCGGACTTATCTAAGTGTACCTTTCTCGTTGCTCTCGTTAAGTACTCAACTGTGGCGGTCTTGATCGTATCCTATCGGCATTGCCGGCGGTGTCATCTCCCGGTGCAGACCCTTTGTTTTAGTATACTTTTTACAACTACTCCAGGAATAGAGAACCATCTGTACAACCTGTAGTCCCTCATGTCTAGTCTCTTCATAATATATTACATCGCGCATTTCCTTTCATCTTACTGCTCCTAGACGAGATTTGAACTTCTCTAACCCGTTTAGAGATTGTTCCTATATACGACCGACAGTCATATTCTCAAACTTGCTCTCGCTACGGATACCCCCCCCTCAACACCCGCCGCGCAATTGGACTCTTCATAGGTGTGACCTCTTACTATGGTAGACTCTGAGGAGATTGGCTCACAGCAACAACATGCGTCAGAATCAAGACAGTCAATATCTAGAGTCGTGGACGTCTCAGATCGTACCACGCTAAGAGACCACTTGCATGGTCACTCCGCTGTTGATCCGCCTGCGTTTAACGAGAAGGAAACCAAGCAGGACACTACCGACTCCGATGGTTCTAACTTGTCCGAGAAGACTAGACAGGCAGACGGCGATCGTGCGTCCCCGGAGGAAGTGGGTGAAGTCAGAGACAGCATATCAGATGTGCAGGATGTGGAAGGCACGCTGCCGCTAGATATGAACCGAACAAGGTCAGTCAAGGATTTGAATCTGGTACGGCTTGTGCACATTATATGACTCCGAACGACTTGGTGACTAATGCCAATAGGTGACATGGGATGGTGACGACGACCCAGAAAATCCGAAGAACTGGTCCACCAGGAAAAAGTGGACTGCAACGTTTGTTGTCTCTTCTTTCACTTTCATCTCACCAGTGTCTTCATCGATGGTCGCACCTGCTCTGGCAACAATGGCCAGTGAACTTCATATTACGAACGACGTCGAGTCCCAGCTAGTGCTCTCAATCTTCGTCCTAGCCTATGCAGTTGGACCGCTATTCCTTGGACCAATTAGCGAGATATACGGTAGAGTACCGGTACTTCAATTGGCCAACCTTTTCTATCTTGTGTTCAATCTTGCCTGCGGTTTTGCGCAGAATAAAGAACAGCTTCTAGCCTTTCGCTTCTTTAGTGGGTTAGGAGGCAGTGCGCCTTTGGCTATTGGTGGTGGAGTGTTGGGAGATACCTGGCGAGCAGAAGAGCGTGGGAAGTCACTGTCCGTTTATTCTCTCGCGCCTCTTCTTGGTCCTGCTGTTGGGTATGTTTTTCAATTCTTCGTCGTGTCATCCCACTAACAGATGCAAGACCTATCGCAGGCGGGTTTATTGCCGAGAACACGACTTGGCGATGGGTATTCTATGCTACCTCTATTGCCGATGCTGCCATTCAAATCTCTGGTGAGTTGAAACAGTGTTCAACTTTTCTGGCCCCCCTAGTCTCAACCTTTTTTGTCCAGGTCTTTTCTTTCTTCGTGAGACCTATGCTCCAAAGCTCCTGCACAATAAATGCGAAATGCTGAAGAAGCAAACAGGAAACCCCAACCTTTACACAGAATACCAGCATCCATCGCATACTTTATCAGCTAAGCTGACAACCTCTGTTTTTCGCCCTTTTCGCCTTATAGGAACCCAACCCATCGTTCAAGTGCTTGCGATCTACATGGCATACATATACGGCTTGATGTACCTTGTCCTCTCCACCTTTCCCACGCTCTGGACCGATCGCTATCACGAAAGCCTAGGCATCAGCTCTCTCAATTACATTGCCCTCGGTCTAGGATTCTTCATCGGCGCGCAACTTTGCGCGCAAATCAATGATCGTATTTTTCGTCGTCTTAAAGTTCGGAATAAAGGCCAGGTGAAACCTGAATATCGCATTCCGCTCATGATTCCTGGAAGCATCCTCATTCCAATTGGTCTCTTCTGGTATGGCTGGACGGCCCAGGCGCATACTCACTGGATCCTCCCGAATATCGGAGTCTGCCTCTTCGCCATGGGGACAATCATCGCCTTTCAATGTATCCAGACTTATTTTGTCGATGCGTACACAAGATATGCCGCAAGTGCTATAGGCGCTGGCGCTGTCCTCCGGAGTCTGGCTGGGTTTGGGTTTCCTCTCTTCGCTCCTGCGATGTACAAAGCACTGGGTTACGGGTGGGGAAACAGTGTCATCGCGTTCGCTGGACTAGGCTTGGGCATCCCCGCACCTCTATTGTTGTGGCGTTTTGGCGAGACTCTCAGAAAGCGGAGTCCATTTGCTGCTGGCGGTTGACGGAGACGTACGTATCGAGAAAGTGCAACGGCGCTGGCTGCGTTGGAGTTATATTTTGTTAGACTTATTATGTTGTGTGTGCACGGAAATTTCTGCATCGGATTTATGACTTCCAAATACCGAAATCATTGCATCTCCACTTATTCTATAGTCTGACATGTCTGAAATCCGGGCCCTGGACGCATATGCCACAGCGCTGAACCCGGTGGCCCCGTATTCCTTGCCCTACAGACTCAGCGC